>JTDE01000091.1:244206-265596 GCA_014338405.1 Paragonimus skrjabini miyazakii
ACTAACGTCATTTGGAACTAACCCGCTTTCATTTTTAAAAACCTGGTTATCTGTGGCTTTTTACCCTTCCTTCTCTTCAGCTTTGTTAATGTACTGTACTGTGAACATTTTGTTTTCTTCACATCTAATTTTGCATTTTGTTTCCCCATTTTTCCCTCTAGAGTTCAGAAACATGTATTTTTAAATCGGACTACTTCTTGCATTATATTTTCATTTTTTTCCAGTTTAGATCTTACCATCAGCGTGTCGCTTTGTTTGCTTTCCGAGAGATCGAGGTTTCAGTTTAGTACTAATCCAAGAATTAGCTAGCCCACATTGACCGGTTGGACACAAACGCCCTACTCACATATCTCCTGGTCTTACTTCTTTGAGTTTATACAGAATTTGTCGTGTGTGGGTGGAATCACAAATGATGCAGGACAAGTTACTTGTTGTGGTTGTTGAGCACGGGCGTCCTTTGGCTTCGGTCACTGTGACAGGTTAATTCGAAGCGGATGTTACCAACCATACTGATATCGTTTGCTTATTTTATGAACTAATCTACTCATTTAACGAGGAGCTTAAGAAACGGGAAAAACAATGTAATAACTAACCATAAAAATAACTGTATTAGTTACAGTAATAAGACTGAAGTTTGACCTGGAATTCACCACCTTTATGGGTTTACGAACAATTAAGTGAGTGAAATAGTGTAATGAACTATTGAGGAGGCGTTGCTCGGAGGAGTGTTATACACTTGTTTATTCAGCGTCAAACACGGGTTGACAAAAATAGTTGTCGATAAGCATTGGTACAACTTCAAAACATGTGTTCGACTCGTGTTCATTTTCCGAACACTATGTATACCGGTGCAGCAGCTGACAGGTTCATTTATAGCTCGTTTGGCCCATGTGTAGTGTACATGAACCTTCGTGTTTTTAATCTAATTTTGGAGCCGGTCTGTTGTCTTTGGAGATACAAAGAAATAAATCAATTTTGCTCGGATCAATCGGCAATTACTAAAGTTTTAAAACTTCCTTGCAATTCAATTTTTAAAATTCCAGCATTCAAAATTTCTGTTTTAATTCATTCCGTGTGTGTTTTAACTGGCTAGTGTGCAGTCGATAAAGTGTAGATTAATTTTCGACGGAATATGATTATTTTATGCACAGAGGTAGTTTAGTTTATTCGGAAGCAAACTTCTAAAGCTTGTGAATTTCTCTTTGATATGGTAAACTGATGACATTAATGTTTTTGCGGATATTGGACAATGTAATTGAAATCGGGATACTACAGAGAAGGTCACAGAGGGTCACAATCAGCCGGCTCCCATTTAACACAGCTAGATATAGAGCGATCTGCCTCCGTCATTTTACTACACGGATTACTTCCTAGGAGGTGAAGAAATGGGTACCGCTCTCCGCGTTTGGAACCAAGGCGCGATTATTCTTCTCTTTCTAAGAATGCGTGCCAGCAATGTGTCAGTTGCCAAGAAGGTCAAATCTGTGCTTGAAATATTCACCAGCCAGTTTTGACAATTTCACTCAGGATTGTTTGCTATCATCTCAACTCACCATTGAGTATTCAAGCTGGCGGTTTTTGTTGAATGAGAGACCATACTCGTGCTGAGAATGTACAGCGTAGAGTTACAGAGCGGATTACAACATTATGTTCTCTATCCTGTCTAAATTAGTCGTGTAAGCTTGAGTAGTTCTTGCTGTACAACCAATATATCAAATAAGACTGTTTTTTATTTATGTTATGAGTCATGAATGAAGCAAAGATTGTTTACCCAGCAAACTGGCAGAGGTGGCGTCTGTTTCAATAACATCATGAATACAAACACTCAGTTGTACGTTGTGATACTTTTATCCGTCTGACAAGTGACGTGTTGAATCCACAAAATGGAATATACCGTTTGACATTATGTGAATATTCTTTTAGCGTGCAACCATCTCATCAGAAGGATAACTCACCACAGTCGGTCTTAACTAGGTCCACAATAGCCGAATTCAATCACAAACTTGTTGCACATAATCGCCATAGATGCCAGACCGACTTTTCGGATAACTTGATCACCGGATTCACTGAAACAAAGTAAATATATTTTCAGCCCCTCATTATTGATGCCAACCGGCTAGAGTTTGCTCTGGTAGCATTCCGCCTGTTGTATGTATGATTTGCATTTCATTCCACTCAGTATCTTTCTGCTGTTTTCCGTATGACACCAAAACAGTTCCGTATTAATTCATTAGCCTAAACGCGACAGCAGTAAGCACATTAGAGAAGTCACTCTTGTGTGGCAGACCTATTATTGCGGGTATGACCCCGTTATTATGGGCTAAAACGCAACTAAATATTTAAGTTAGATGATTCCGATGATATCAAGAACATTTTCTAGTACGTCTGTGTTTTGGAATTAGCACAGTTTAAGTGCAGCCATGTAATTTTGTCATGATTCCAATTCTCAACTGCAATTTACGCACAACAAGTCACGCAGATCCGTGCCCTGCATCCAACGCGGATGGTAGAATCCGAAGAAAAAATAATTATGCCTATTCTATTGTCGTTGATCACGTGAAAATCGAACAACTTGACTTCTATTGTTGTGACTGCATAAAAAGCTTGACCTGGGGGTCGTTTATTTTACAAGCAACCTGACAAGTCATGTGAAAACAGAACAGTGGACGCGTACACTCATTAGCTTGGCTAATGCTTACCCACATGTGTTAAGCAAAAATGCGTCATCATTCGTCTTGGTGCCACATCCCACATAGTGCATACACACGGTTCCAATAGCTGTTTCCAGTCTTTCGTTTTCCTGGTGTTGGAACTTGTCTTTTTGTTCGCGAGCGCACGTATTATACTACTTATGGATGAAGGTGCACATAGTATAACACCAATTCAAGGATAAATGTTTTCCATTTAAGCATCCTTGTGAGATGAATATTACCTTTTTATAACTAAGTTTCATTGTATTTACGACAGTTGTTGAATGCAAGACATCTCAAGATATTCAGCACGTCGACTTCTTCCTTATCTCATTGATAACTTAGTTGGGGACATCGTGAGCCTTAATACTTGAGCTTAGACATAAGGATTTTCAATTCGCTTATACCCCCTCACCTGATTTTAAAAAAATTCCAACTCTAACTTTGTTTTGATGTTCAGGTCGGAACTAAAAGAGGTTGTACTTATCGCATAAAACTGCCAAAGTCAAATTTGTGAGTAGCGAGATCGTAAGCGAGTAATTAATACCAAAATGTCCTCAGCATTCCAGCTTTTGAATGCATGTATGTTTTATGTATGCTTACGGAAGTGATATCGTAAATAACGTGTTAACTACTGCGTGATATATTCGTTTGCATAACAAATGCCCTTGCAAAATTATGTGAGAAGTTAAAAATATTTCTCAGTGAACGTCGGACGTTGCCTGCAATGATGTACTCATGAAAATCTTGAAGTCTGTCAACACCTTCTTATGTCTGAAGGCAGGCATTTCACTAGCCTGGAAATACCAAAATAATTTGGCCAAATTTATTTTTGTAATGCCCACAACGAAAGAGTTTTATTTACAGTAAAGACAATTCGTAACGACTTGTCTCGTTATCCGGTGGCTGATCTCCGATCAGCTTCTTCTGTTTGTTCGGATAAAATGCCAATGTAAACCCTAGGAGCTTTTATAACTACTGGTACACTGACTTGATTTGAACCTAACTTGCTGGAATGTAATATTTGTAACAGAGCTATATTAGATCATTTCAAAAAAAATAGTTTGACTGAAATGTAAACTCACAAACATTTCTAAATATCTGATGATGACGGTGATGTGGATGATGTCGAACTTGAAACTTCTAGATGTGATATTCATGTGTGTATAGCATAAGTTCAATTTTTACAGGTTATCAAAATAACTGTATAACATCTCCAAACTTTCGTAAGTAAAATTGTCTAAACCAAAACTGTAATAGTGTACGATAAAGAGGTGAACCTATTAGAATAGTAATTTTTCCACTTTCCATCACTAGAATCGTTAGGCCAACCTGTGGAAATAAACAAACAAAATCCTTTCCACCTTGTTAACAATTATGGTTCTTTTTTAATTACTAAGTTGATGAACATTTTGTAGAATCACAATAAACTTTTTGAAAGATAGAATCCATAAGTTATTGTAGAATAAAAATGTTTTCATATTCAAACGTTTGTTCATTGTGAAATCAGTCCAACAGACCGATGTTTGAAACAATTGGTTCCCTTGAATAGTTCGAACAAAGCAGTTAGAACACGAACACTGGTAGATGCAAGCATTTCGTATTGACTCGTCAGTACCAAATTTACAATAACACGGGTGCGTTTTCTTATAGCAAACAACTAGAGGGGTGGATAATCAATAGGCCGGATAAGGTAGGTCATTACGTCCAGGGAAGGGTCAAGTTCACGAACAGTCGTTTCTGAACACAGAGAGCCGGCTTGAGTCGATTGATTGCGACTGCTTCAGCAAACCGTAAGAATCTTGGGTTAGAATGACGTAACAGTACTCTGAATGCACATGATGGATCGATAACGTGACCAGTGGTCAGGATATGTCTTGCGACTGAGGAGGCTGGCTGTTTACGCGTTTCAGCAACATTGCCGTTCTCCGGTAACACGGACTTCTGCACCCATTTAGGTAGATGTTCCTTCATTCTGGAGCTCAGGCATCTCTCGGTTCTGCCTATGTAACTTTCTCCGCAGTTACATACAAATTGGTAAATACAATGTGACTTGGCACCGATAGGCTGATCTCCTTTGACTGAAGGCACCGGTAACTTTTGAGTCCGATCAATTACACGGAGTTCGGCTGCATTGAAAGTTTGCTTAATCGAATTCCTTAACCGTTGGTTTGTTTGGTGCATGATGTAATCATCCTTAAAAGGTAGCTCTATGTAGACCTTCTTTTTCTCTACAGTGACCACCTCTTCGGATGGTACTTTTTGTCTACTGTGCCTATCTATGAACCTTCTGGGGTAACCATTTGATTGTAGGATAGAAGTAATGAGATCTAGTTCTTCCGCAAGACTGTCATGCGTACATATTCGCCTTGCCCGTGTAAAAAGCGTATTCACTAACGTTCGTTTATGCTGGACCGGTGTGAAGCTGTTGAAGTTTAAGTACTGACCAGACCACGTGGATTTCCTATAGACAGTTCTTTTAATCGAGCCATCTTCTCGACGACTTATGAGTATATCTAGAAATGGCAGACAGTTGTTGACTTCAAATTCACATGTAACCTTCAAGTTAGGGTGGCAAGTATTTAGACGTTGCACCAGGTTATCTATCGCCTGTTTAGATCGACTGAATATTAATGTGTCGTCGACGTAACGCTTGTAATATGACAAAATTCCTATCTCCGTAGCTAGCTGTTGCTCAATTTTTATCATGAAGAAGTCCGCTAAGATGGGACCCAGTGGACTTCCCATGGCTACTCCGTCTATTTGAAGGTAGGACTGCTCAAGAAATCGAAAACTGACATTCTCGGTACAAAGCAGCAAAGTTTCCCTCAATAAGTCAGTCGGAAGTGGCAACGAAATATGACTCGTTTCAACGAGTTCACAAATATAGTCAATCGTTTCTTGTAGTGGGGCCGATGTTTGATTTGTTCTAATCCAACTTGTAGGACTGTTAATTATTAATCTGTAGTGAAGGTTCGGGGATTTAGGTTATTTCAAAATTGAACACCACCCACACTCGATCACGGCGTTCGCATTCAGATAAGCCTTTCGGCTAGCCCACTTCCAAAGGAAGCACTAGACTCGAGTTTTGCTCTTATTAGAGCTCATCAGTAGTGCATATCTTTGTCCGGATCGGAGTTTGCACTCTGACCCTCGTGCTTGTGAGACTAGCGTGTTAACCACCACGCCAGCAACCTCACAATAGGCTGGCGTGGTGGTTAACACGCTAGTCTCACAAGCACGAGGGTCAGAGTGCAAACTCCGATCCGGACAAAGATATGCACTACTGATGAGCTCTAATAAGAGCAAAACTCGAGTCTAGTGCTTCCTTTGGAAGTGGGCTAGCCGAAAGGCTTATCTGAATGCGAACGCCATGATCGAGTGTGGGTGGTGTTCAATTTTGAAATTATTAATCTGATGTTCGGTGTAACTAATATTCGTAATACTCAAAAAAATAGTAAACTACTTCATGTATTACTTTAGTTGTTCATTGTCCACACAGGGAATTAAAAAGGGACCTACTAGATGTTGCACCTGTCCAGGAGACATTCTGGATTACTCTGTTTTTCAAAATAAAATTGTTCACCCAACCAATGTTCCAGTAACTGTTAGGAAAGGGCACTTTTCCCAAGCATTCGCATTACATGCCAAGGAAAATGGATCCTTCATTTTCTGGGAATTTGAAAGTCCACCAGAATTCTCGAGCACCCGAGAAGTTGCGGTCACTTTTGATTGATACATTCGCTGGCCCAGGCCCAAGCCCATCCACAATTTATAAACATATTTGTTGTAAATCAAAATTTTGTCTCCGGGCGGAGCAGCAAATAAAGCTTGTTTGAAGGCCGTCTTTTTCCTTAAGTGTTGGGGGATTTTAAGTTTTTAAAGTTGGAATTCGGTACTTGCGCATTGAGTTTCGTACCGTCGTGCAATATCGTTGCGTTCGTTCGTAATAGAGATACTGCTCGCGGTCTTTGCGTTGCTTTTGTCTTTTTCTATCAGGTGGGGTCATGACAGTAACTACGGAAGATAACTTAGTAAAACTAGTTGTTATGAGCGAATTACTCTGTTTAGAGTTGAAAACCACATCTTTCTGATCCGTTTGTCATTCAGCTTCCTTACCCTATCCGTTGATAGCGGTGAGAAATATATACACAGGTTTCGAAAATAGTTTCTACATCACAAGACAGCGGTTCATCGTTTTTTCAATATATCTTGTCAACATCTCAGTCCGAAATGTTGTTGACAATAAAGGCCTATAGTTATGTAATCTAACCTACTCTTTGATGAATTCTAACAAAACATAATAGTTTATAAATAGTTTTTGCATTCCAAAAGATAGTTCAGCCAATCCCTTCCGATAAAAAGCACCAGACTCAAATTTAACGTGTGTTAAACCTGGTCGGTAGTGTATGTGCTTGTCATAAAAGGAATCAGAATTTGGGTCACGCTTTTACGAGACAGCTTTGCTGACCCCTGTACCACTGACCTCACAGTAGTCAAGATTAACGTACAGACACAGTCATATTCGTTTGTGACTAATGTTTAGTTTTCCCGATAATTTCTAAAGCAGATATCCGGGTTATACTTTCAAAAGTCTTTTATTCTGACATAACCAAAATCACCAGTTAGAATCGTGTTCATACTTTGATACACGCGGGAAGAAAATGCAACTATCTACCTGTTTCGTATCAGCCTGCATGTTGGACGGCTACAGTTTGCCTGAAACAGCCAAATGGGATGTATCTGCTCAAGATAGAAGCAAGTACAGTGCCGTACATAGCCGAATTCAGCTTCCATTTTGAACTATAACCTCCTGTTCACCCCTTTCAGAAATAAGTCCTCGATTTGAGTTTTTTTCATGCTAGAAACCAACAATTACGAATTTTATTGCTACGACCGAGAATAAAATTCCTGACCACCATCTCTTGAATCAACCGTGTTGACCGCTTAATCAGTTTGTGCACATTAGACTTCATTGAACCATTACTTCTGACGAGTCAGCCATATTCTCTTGAGAATAATGTTCCGGTTCTCCAAATTGAACAACGATAACTAGGAACAAAGGAATACACATTAACGATATAACTGGTAAAAACAAAATAGAAATTCAAACGTATGATTTATTATGCGATGTTTCACAGAGTATCAAAACTCAAGTCAGGAACATAACAGGATCATTCCAGGGTAATGATGACAATTAAACATAGTTATCCCTTTGCATATTAGTTACGGTCGTCGTAAACAAGGAAACTGTATCAAAATGCTCTGTTTACATACTACAAGTTATGCAGAAAGAACGGTTATTTTCGAAATCTGAATCATCATCGAGTTTGATATGAGAGTGTCTGACGGATGTATTTGGTTGACTGCATATTTCTAAGCAGAACTGTTGTCGCTGATTAGCAAAAAACGAAATCACTACCTGCGTATTTGTATCCTTTTGTATACGAGATAAAGCGGGGTCAGAATTGTGTTAACCGGATACCTCAACAGTTATTTGGCCACCTCGGGCTGCGCCTGGATGGATTCATACGTACGTAAATTTTTGTAAGTTAATTGAGATAGAGGGGAACAGAAAGAGTCCCATGAACAGATTTCCGTTCATCATTTGATGAACATAAAACATGACAAGAAACGTACTTTCAATAATTCCTTGGTCAGGTGACAGCTCAATCATGAGGACGGAACTGACAGTCCACTTGGCTTGTACACCAGCACGGATCACCGAACTCTTTCGCTCGGCAAGACGAGTAAGGTTGTCATGATTGATATCAACCTCATAGTCTGAGTGTGTCTGTAGGGCAAGGCGCGACGGAGTCGGTTCTAAATTGCAGTGCTGTGTCCCACTAACTCTTGTACTTTAGTGAGTGTCAAACAAAATGAATCCGAAAAAACTAAGCAAAAATTATTTTGTCATCGACTGATATACCTATCGTTTTAAATCCCGTGCTTTATGGCTATATTCTTCCTTCTTAGTGTTGCAGTAAAACTAAAAAATCTGCTCAGTAGGATAAAACAATTTCACTCCGATCAAAACCTTAATTTATCAAAAGGTTTTTTCAGTTGCAAAACGTAAAATGCTAATAGACACATTTTGAATTGAGAAGGTAAGCCCTAGAAACGGTTCACTGTGTGGGAGAAACAATAGGATGGTGAGTTGAGGTAATTTATGAAATATAAGCCTGAAAGAAGCCACAACTTTTCGTGCATTCATATTAGCGTGATGAAAACCTGATCAGCTTGTTGACAATCTGGACCGCAGTTCGCATCATAATGTAACACCGAGTCGGGAGAATAACGGACAAGCTACATTCTTCTCTATTCATGGTTATTACTAAGTAATGGACCAGCCAGTTTATTGTATCTGGTTTCACACATCTGATTGTTAGTGATCAATTACACAGTCCACTCAAAGACACGAAAGTGGTTTTCCAAGCAAGTGTTTTTATTGCTTTGAAAATAACCGATTTGTACAGTACGGTAGTGATGTTCCACCTACTCTGTATGATACAGTTTCAGACTTGATCTCAAATCGAGGGTTAATAGACTCACCGTGTTTCAATTGCAACCGAATTCCTAGCAATGAAGGATTTCATTAATCATTCGCACATGTGGAGATGTGAACAACTGAAACAAAGAAGAATTTTTCGGCGACTACATCTAGTGTTTAATGCTGAATTTTTCAGTATCACCCACTATCCCAATCTATTTATGATTTCGTTAGCACTGCTCCCTATAGCGCATTTTTCTCTGCTAACTCACTGTGTGTAGGATATGTTAACCTTAATGCTACTGTAAGATCAACTGGTATCCAGTTTCATGAGATCATCATACAATTATCATCATGTGATCAATAACGTGTTGTTCGTTTAGAGTTCAGAAACAAATCAGAACATCTGCTGCATCAACACATCTCCAGATTCATCGATCACGAATTGAAAAGAAACTTAGTAGTCAGTAGTTCTGCAACCACCATAGACTTAGGTATTGTAATTCCCAAGTATTTCACTCAATAATCAATAGCCATTATATAAATGTAGTGAATGAATGTTTCTATTACGTTAAGTTGTGTTTAGATTCCACTTGCCCTTTGCTTAATGTTACGGTTAACCTGACCAGCTTAAAAATAGGTGAACTAAGGTACTCCAAAAGCGATTAGGTTCGATAGCAATTGACCATTTTGTCTGCAATTTAAAACAACATGCGTAAGAACAATTAAACAACTAGGTATTCCAAAAACTAACTTGAAATTTAGCATTTAGATTTTTCGAAAAGTCGTACTGTTACCTCTCTCGCTTTCACACATTCCCAATACATATATTAAAAATCAATTTTCCAAACAGCTATTGTCAGTACTACTCAATAAGCCTTTACGTTTATGTGACTTATTCAGGAGAATTAAAAACACTTCACACAAACCAATCAGGGCCTCGTAGAAAAGGCCGGTTTACAATCTGGTATCGCTGTGTGTGAGTGAGGTACATATTTGTCATTCACAGATGTTAACACTAGGTGGCTCACGCTTGAGCGGAATTCATACGCATTTGGAGTAAATGTTCAAACAAGATAAAGCGCTCTCACGAGCTGGTTGTGTGCGCCCAGACGTGGATTCTGTAGTCCGACAGCAATGACATCAATTGTCGACATCAGCGGTACTCCGAGAAATTCGCAATGGGAATAAAAGACTTTATGGATTATTAGAGGAACTTCTCTATCCATCGGATTCTTTGCTCAATGTTGAACTGGTTACTCTTGTGTGAATATTTTGCGTATGTACTTTTTGCCAACCAATGATGTACTCATTTACTAAATACACATGTCTCTGTGGTCAGACGTTCAGGTACACATGACAGTAGCCACTTCCTGCATTCTAACAGTAATCTGTGCTTGATAGGTAGGAGAGAAAATCACGCCCAGCTCCAAATCTAGTGCAACAAAAATTGATTCATTCTGAGTTTTAAGATTCAGGTGTTCGTCTGTCTACCACCTGTATGTACCGACCATCTGTTACCTCTGTACATTTAGATGTTTGATCTGACGATGTACTGGAGTGGAATGTGCGACGTAAACAATATCACTGTGGACTTGAATCAATCGAAGGCAGTCTCATAGACAGTTTACATTTACGTACGAAAGCGGCTGACCGCATCAATTGATTTAAAGGTAGTTGTATAAATATCCGCTAACTGTAGACTACGCTTTAAATATTGCTTCACATCACATTACCTCAAAAGAAACTCGCTTCACCAAACTGAAAACATTGTTAAAGGGAGTAAGTGCCCTTAGCTGAGATTACCCCTAACTTTTATTTACACTAGTTGGGCCAGCCGTCATGCACATAAAACGATCTATGCTACACAAGGCCAAATCATTCGACTGCAATCACAATCTACGACTAACGTGTGTGTCCGCGAACTGCAGTGAGGTTTTCTGATCACACGCTTCCTGCATTCGGATTCTTCCATCACGATGACCGAAAGTTAAATTAGATCCGCCTATCCACATGATCTGACTCAACCTAACCTCGCGTCACATAACATACCACGTCGCTCAGTCCATTCTGAAACTCGTGGTATTTCCTGGAGAAACAGCACTTGTATGCACCTCATGGATACTCTCCCCATTTCCTCACACTGTATGTAAGAATCCCTGAAGATAGACAAACTCACCAAGTGTACGACTGAAAACAAAAGGGTCACATTTCGTTATTCTAACAAGCTACATATTTTGTCTACCAGTGCACCCTTTTTAGATCAGGAGAGATCTGGAGATTACTTGATATTGTCGTGTTTCTCGTAAGTTGGTATTCGCAACCGCAAAGCGTTTGTTTCAGCCTTCAGTACATCATATATAGCTTCGATTGTAAACCATGACAAAGAAATACCATATTTGATTAATTTTTATCTCGGCTGTCATTGAACGGTCCGTTATAATTGTAATGAACAATGCTCGTTGTACGTCCAAATTTGAAATTCTCCTCGCGGACGTATGAAAATTTCAGCTAGATAATAATTATTGGTGGAGATAAAGTCACAGTGAAGATTCAAATATGACCGCTTCAACTGAAGACAATAAGAATCTGCTCACCACAATCAAGTGGTGGTCCGGAAACACACAGTCGTAATGTGTCATTCAGACCGATTCAGTTTACGGAAAACTCAGCGTGTCACTTTTCCATAGCATGCAACTTCATTTGTGAGTACTACAACAAGACTGGATTGCGCGATAACCAAAGGGTAAGTCTCTACGCTAGGAAGTCCAGGAACTAGAAATAACTATTGGACATGTATATGCACAATACATGGCGTGTCACTAATTACTGTGGCTGCATCACTGACAATAAATATACGGCAGCTCTTCAAAACTATCTACTTTCAAATACCGGTAGTGGCTGTCTTGTGACAAATAAGTTCGCAGGCCAAATGCGTCTTGCATTCACAAACCAAAATCTCTTAGACTAGTGTGTGTAAGATTTTTAAGAAACGGGTCTTCCTGAACCCATATTTCAATGGCAGCAATTTCATAAATAAAGCGATTACAGATGAGTAATAGGCAATTTTTGGTTTTCATGTAGATTGAACATAACCTACAATTGATCACAGCTGGTGCATTCCGATAGACATTCCTGTTGGCCAATTTAGAAAAAAAAAGCATTAGACTAGACTTTCGCTCTCATCAGAGCTCGTCAGTAGTGCCAGTGCCAGGACTAGAACTCCCGTGAAAGTGGTTGAGAGTGCACATGTGTTGATTTCGCCGTGCTTAATGAGAGTTTAATGACGCAGTGGTCATTATAGTTGCCTCATGAAAGCGTGGCTGAAGTTCTAGCCCTTGCCGTGGCAAGGATATGCACGATCGACGGGCTCTAATGAGAGCGAAACTGGAGTCTAGTGCTTGTATTGGAAAGGGGCCGATTGAAATGTCTATGGGAATGTGACAGCTGCAGTTAATTGTGGGTGATGTTCAATCTATATGAAAAAATTACAGTCCACCTTGATCCTTACATACCATGTGATCTAATTACGGTTTCTACTCACAAATGTGAACGGTGCTCATTTTGCTTATAACCATGACCTACTGCAATATTCTGTCCCTCGTGCAAACTCTCATTTCATTTGAAGATACGTTGATATCAGTATCGGTAGAATTATCGGTAGAAAATCTGCGGCAAAGAATAGCTGAATGTATGTCTAACGGGACGGTACACATGACGACGCAGCACAAGATGACAAAAGTGCATGAGACCAGAAACTCGAACTCGTCCGTTACAGGGCACATCATAAGAACAGATCACGTTGTTGATGTCATCAACTCGTTTGGCTTGTTACTGCGCAACCGGAAGCTCCAAATTCTCGCATTTTCCAAGGCACTGTAAATCCTTACTCACCATCTGGCCTCGTGTGCAAGAACTGTTGATTTATGCAGTTTGTTCGCTTTGAAGCTAATAACTGTCTTTCTTCAATACAAAGTCAAACTCCTAACTGTTCTTATTGTTTTTGCCAGCTGTGTGCTATATATCCTGGTACCTTGCGTTAACATTCCTTAGCAGTGGACTGGATCAATGGAGTTCAGTCTTTTAGCTTCTAGATTTTGTACTGTTCTTTGTCCACCTCAACAATGTTGACTTTCTGTACATGTAATGAATTCATTTTGCCGAAGCAATCCGTTCTACCTAAGATTATAATACCCACGAAGTAGTTTGGCTGCGTCTCATTGTTTCGAATGCGATCAAGTATTCGCCTGTCTGTAAGTTTCCAACTAAAACTGCGTGATTAAACCGGAATAGTTTTGAACATTTGTACACTAAGATCTCTTGACGGCTATAAATCGTTCAACTGAACAAAAAGGTTCCATAACTAAGTTTCTCCATCAATTTGTCTAACTTTATGCCTAAGTTGCCCGCTAGAATTTTACTTATGCCAAAATGTCCATCAAATTGCTGTACCCGGCCTCTTCCCGCGATCAAAGGTGACCATTCGGTTACTGCTATCACTTTGAAGCCCGCATCTATAATTCCAGATTCACTCGTTCATCTCCCTTGATTATGCTGACACACTTCCCACTCCCTATCACTCGATCCCTTCTCATTATTATGATCAAGTTTATGGCTGAAGGCGACGATGATTGTCAACAACAAATAGATATACTCGGAGATCAGGTATGCATCCACACACCAAACTGGTTTTCGTCGGCCCACCTCTGCCTTCTGGTTGTCCCTCTTCACATCTGTTGTCGTGTTTTCGAACTTCTGACATCCTCCAGTGGCTCATTTGTATACTTTGCCCTACGAATGAAACTGAGGTTTGTTTCTTTTAGCTGGTCATACTGTTCGTATTAATAATAGCAGGTTGTCATCTATTTCACTTTTTTTCATTGGTTGCACCTGCGTCGCTCTATGTTCGTCGGATGATTGTATGTCAAAATATTGCATTTAGTTTAAACGCAACAGAAGTAAGCTTATCCAGCGCCGAAGAGATAAAAATTTTCGGGTTTATTTTTGGAGCTTTCTGGGAGTCTGACTTTTGCTTAAATAGACTGAATTGATAGCACAGTTTTGAGTCATTCCTACCTTGTGTTGTGAGTAAAAATTACTGGGCGTTTATTTGGAATTCATCAACTTCATTGTTCGTTACTTTTTCCGGTATCCTTGTCACAGTGATCTGCTTTGTCTTTGAGTTACTTTCTCTACCCAACCACATGTCTTTCTCGTCTATCATCTGATGACATAGTGGAGTCTCTAAAGAGTTAGTGCGATTTCGTTGAGATAGAGTTCGACGTAGTTTTGAAAATTCCACTTGTTCGATGCAGTGTTACGGAAAAGGAATGCATATGTATCTTTCTGTCTGGTGCGTGCTAAACGTAATGAACTTATCAAGTCCATTTTAGTGCGGTGAGTTCTTTGGTTCGCTCAAATTGCCTGCGTACGACCGGTTTGATTAAAAGGCTGTGAGTTACTCTCTTCTTGTGGAGACCATCATCCACATCGAGAAGATAGAAGGCAGAGTAACAAAACGGACCGCAACCTGCCGGTTACTGTAGCGTCCGAATAGTTTGTCCTAGTTGACATCCATCTCTTGTGTCGTGTGAGTATGTCAAAGATGGCTTAATTTTATCCCTACAAAATTTTCACGAACAACAACAGGCTGTTACTTGGTCTAAATCATCATTTCTAACAACTCATTAGAGTAACGGCATTATAAACGTCATTCGACGTGCAGACCAAACTCGGTTAACGTCCGGGTATAGCCAGTCCATGACATTCAAACAAAGTTTTTCACGATATTGTTAACAGGTGTGTATTTGATGCATCGGCTGAAGAAATCAAGTTGATTCCTACAATAATGCATATGCCATAATCATTATCGCAACTCGAAGCTGTTTTCACCTTCTTGCTATCATTTGTGAACTACAGAATGACTTGTGATTGCTTCATGTTTCTAAGTTATGAGTTGGTATATTTTCACTTTTCGAGTTATCCGTCCGTTCTCCACCAATTTTGTTCCCCTTTCTATTCTGGAATTCGTTAACTTTCTTCACGCGTTGTATTCTTCTTCTGAGCCCTACAACCCACAGTCAGACCTGAACGGATGTTTGAGATTCTTTCGTTCTTTTGCGTGTACATTGGGATAACAACCTACCACATACGACAGGTACGTTTGTGATAGCGGAGGGCACCTTACCACCAGGTCGTTTATGAGCGGGGTTTCAGTATCACTCGGAAATAACGATTCACAAATGTGTGCTTCATTGGCAGTCATTTAAGAAAACCGTGAACTTCAGTGTTAAAAACTATGTCTAAATATTTGTGTGACTGATAAAAGTGTGCTAGTGTCTCAACTGGAGGTTAGTCAAAATCTCCAGCATTTATAAAGTATCGACGTTCTCACCGAGAATCTAGATTGTCATAGGGGCGGATTGTAAAGTTACCGCGCACAGAGCGGTTTAGATTTTCATTCATAAGCTCATCTACATACAGCCTGCAAAAGCTCGCAGTTGTTTGCGGTTGGCTAGCTTACAAACACTTCAGCATAAAACGTTTGATGATTTCCCATTTTGGGATCACTCCTCTAGTGAACGGGTACCTCTATTAACGCTCGACTTGCTCTGACAATGTGGGCAAACATGGTAACAAGGTAGTTGAAACCTAGATAACTGTCCCATGAAGCACTTCAACATAGTGAACTAAAAATCGTGTCAAACGTTTTCAAGACAAATATGTTCCATGACGTTGATTCATTCATCATGATTCAGATAACAGAACTGTCTGATAGCCGATCGCTTTTGTTATCACAGTGTTTGCTGTCACACTGTTTGATTCAAACGGTTCGGGGGAAAAGGATGATATATTTCCTCTAATTTAGTGTTTTTAGCATGTAATTCCTTTGATTAAGCTGCGGTAATTGCACTTTCTGATTGAATAGGGTACCCTTGTCACAGCGTTTTGCTGTGCATGTGGATGAGAGGAACTCTTAGGTGCAACATAATCCTGCTCTTCGCAAGCCTGTCCAGATCTGTGTAGTGATACGATTGATTGATTGGTTCTCCATAAGTTCCAATCGACGGGACTCTGATGTTCACTGAAGAGGTCTATTTCAGAATTGATGCTTGATTCCTCCGCTAGTTTTCCGACATTGACTAAGACTAGTGAGTAATGGATGAAACACATTAAACAGAACACAAGACCAATGACTACGGGTTCAAGTGCGGTTCTTTTGAACTGAGAACTCAGTGATAAAGTCTGCATAATTTCAAATAAATCTATAGTCCACAAAGTAAGCCTGTCAGGAAACTAGCTGTCTGAATAGTTTATCGCAGACACTCGTCCACTTATTCATAATCAATCCTGGTTGAAGTGCCGTCGATTTGTATAAACTTTATGCGCATTGGTATGACCGATGAGTGCTTGACGTGTATGTGCGATCAACGAATTTGATTGCGTCGAACAATTTCCGCTGGTTCACTAACGTTTGATGAATGGCAGTCATATTCATATGTACTTTGAAGTGTTCACGTTCACATAGGAATTTGTATGCCATTCATTAACATTTGTTAATCGGATGAACTTTTCAATTGACCGAATTCCGCAGAATAGAAATGTGTAAGTTTCTTGTTACAATTTATTTCGTAATGCTGGCCTGAAATGTTGTCGGCTTGACAAATGACCTCAACCGCAATAGTAAGTGATTTATCATTAGTGATTAAGGAAGGTGCATCAAAGTGTCAAATTTGGACGAATCATGTAAGTAAAGAATATGTGCATTTTATGTGGTGAACTTCGAAATGTACCATTTAGGTCACGATCTGTAATCATTTGGCGTATCTTCACATAAGGTAATGAGTAACCATTTGAAAATATCTGACTGAAACTGACTACTAATTTCCAGTTGTTTACCTCCCAAAAGCAGTGTAGAAATAAAATAAACGAACAGAAGAATGGTTAACTTTGCGCAAGGCGACTCAATTAGTTGATGGCATAGTACTTTACCAGTTTTATTGAACTGAATAGAGTTTTTTATTTACTGCTAGTTGAAAGATATATGTACAAACTTTGTGATGATGGGTGTAACAAATTACAAAAAAAAACAAAGTTTCCACATCTTATTCGACATTATTTTGAGAGATATTTATTTATCGTAGCCAGTTCAGTTGCTAATATGTACACAGTACTCGACACATTCAATCGCGCCCACCAGTCAGTTAAGTTTACACTTGAGGAGGAGACTGAAAACGAGATATCTTTCCTAGATGTTCGTTTACATCGACGAACAGACAGTACTATTCAAAGCAAAACTCATCGCACAAATATGTGGACAGGTCAGTATAAAAGCTTTCGTAGTTTTGTACCTCTAAGACAGAAGAGAAATCTAGTGCGTTGCCTGACTGATAGAGCATGTAATAATTGTCTAGCGGATATGACAGAAAGTGAACTCGAATTAACAAAGAACATACGTCAAGGTAACGGCTACTTAGAACGATTTATTGAAAGAAATATGATCAGATTATCACTTAAGCTTGAAGTGCACGACGTAAGTAAGACGTTTGTGTTTATTCAAGTGCCGTTCAAAGGTGACAATGCCGAAGAATGGCCGACAAATAGGAAACGCAAGACAATCAGCAAGACCCATATTACAGCTGATCTCCGTATTCAAGTCTCCACGTCCCTAATTCTCAGGTTTTATAACAAAGATAGACCGACAGTTCAGACCTCATCTGTGGTTATCTACTTATTTACTTGTTCTTGTGCAGCAGGTTATATATGTCGAACGTCAAGACAGCTTTCGAAACGAATTCGAGAACAACATCCGCGGTGGCTGTAGCACTGGAAATTATGATCAGTCAACAGTGCTACCCTCGCTTATTTGATTGAAAGTGGGCACCAGGTAAAAACTGATCAAGCCTCCGAAATAGTATATCGCGTCCCAGGCAATTCATCAAAAGCCGTCCGAATTAGAACACTTTGTACTACCGAGGCTAATGGAATCAGGCTGCTTGATCCGGTATTATGTCATCAAAAACGGTTTGTTCATACGCTGCACCTGCCATGACCATAAATCCACCGGATCAATGGCCAGCCTACGCGGTCAAACCAATGGACAAGCACGACGTAACCGACCAATCAAGCCGTCGTCAAATAACTGACCAGCGACCTAGTTTCTCTGTAGTAAGTCTGATCGACATCTCGATCTAACTCTACTAACTCCTTATAAAATTGTACCGGCCTGAAGGTGAATTATCGAAAACATGTTCATCAATATTTTTCCATTCTCTAGATACTCCGAGGATAGAGATATAGTCAGGGTAAATTTTAGTGTTTTATATTACAGACAACTGCAGCGTTCCTCAATAACTGCTTTGTGAGAGAAACCACATTAAATAATAAAATAACATACAAATTGCAAATTACCCACAGTTGATCGCAGCTTTCACATTCCCATAAACCTTCCAGTCGGCCCCATTCGAAAACAAGCACTGAGCTCGAGTTTTGTTCTCATTAAATCAGCTCGTCAATAGTGCATTTCCGTGCCACAACCCGGACCAGAACTCCGGCCACGCTTTCACAAGGCAACCGTGGTTACCACTTCGTCATTGACCTCACAGCGTACACGAGCGAATTATCATATGTGAACGCTCAACCAGTTTGGTTTGTAAGTAATGATCAGGTTGCCTGATCGTCTCGATCAGAGACACAGTTACTGTCTGTTAATTACGATCGATGACCCCTTGATAAGGACTTCTCTCCAAATTGAGATAACAGAAATCATTGAATTTTGGGCGGCATTTTGATTGCTTATGAGTAGTAGGGAGTTTTGATTTTCATATAGATTGAACATCACTCACGGTTGCCTCAAGATAGCGTGACCAGAGTTCTAGTCCCGGTCGTGATAAGGGTATGCACTGGTGACAAGCTGATCTAATGAGGGCGAAACTCGAGTCTAGTGTTTCTTTCGAAAGGGGCAGACTGGAATGTCTCTGGGAATGCAAAAACTGCGGTCAATTGTGGGTGATGTTCAATCTGCATGAAAACCAAAATCCTCTACTACTCATCAGTAGTACATTTACGCCGTATAGACTAACCACGGTTAGATCACTGTGCGCTACGTTGTGCAGGAGTGTAGCAACCATTAGGTGGGTTGAAAGTTTTTCATTGACAGGAAGCGCTTGTATCCACAAGTATTCGTCCAACAGACGAGGGGTTGCCGAAATTCCCGTTCACACATGCGTGCTCAGTTTGAAGGGCGATTATCGTTCTATTTTTAATTGGAAATACCCGTGTCAAGTTACTCAGCTGAATGCACGCGAACGAATTGGCTGTAACCCATTTAATCAACCTATTGATTTGTCAGCTTGGAACAGTCACCATACTAACCCCATTGTCTAAAGGGTTTCGTCCGTACATGTTTTGCCACCGTGCTAGTAAAGGCACTTCACTCCACCGTTCTACAGAGGGAGATATGTGAATATCCAAAACTGGTCAGTGCCGTTGACTTTGTATAACCTAGTGCACTAGATTGCAGGGAAATTCAATCTAGTTAGTGGGGACGGTGATTTGTGAAACGTTCGTGTAGTCTACAACCAGAAAGCTGGAGCCGATTTTGATACTGAACTCATGCCGCCCAGAAGCACTAATTTCGTTCACCACCAAAGCACTTGACTAATAAACTAATTTACGAGTGGCACAGACCCTTTAGTGAGAGATTTTCCCTTTCTGCTGAATGGTGAATTCATCAGCACATAGTCCATGGTCCGCTTAACGTTCAAGTTCGTAAATATACTTGAAAATTTCACCACCTCCGACTAGCGTATGCTCGATATAGCAAGTTTTCAACTTAAATGACTCAACATCGAGGTAACTGACAGCCTATGTACCCGTGAACTGTCACAGGTTTGTCTTAAATAGATATTGTGTGAGTTGATTTGATCTATCCGGTGCAAGTCATGTAGATTAAAGCCAATCTAACCAGTAGCAGACCTAGCGCCGAGTTACTGTCAACCCTTGAACTATAGTTTATATTCTACTTAATTGCTGGGGAACAAGCTATCACCTGAAGCTGTAGGAGCTACGCGCTTTGCTTCATGGTTGGAACTTTTTCCTGAGCGTGTTATGAGGAATGATAATGACGTCGGAGGTCGTGCCCAAATAAACTAAGGTTAGTTCACTATGCTCCCTTTTTGCGATGTGTCTGCGAGAAACAGTGAAGTTGAAGATGAGGACGACTGGAAGTCTTGTGGATGTTGGCTCACTCAGTTTGACGTTTTAGTTTTGAAATATTTCAACGTTTGAATTGAATCAACACGGTAATTGGGTGTACGAAGTGCTTGTTTGCGTCCACATCGAGTACGTGTATTAAACCGTTGCCCAATGAACTAGCACCAGCTAATGTACTTCTAACCGCGTACTGCCAATATACGGTGTGCTGTCCGCCGTGTTTTGCGCTATATATAGGCTGCTGTTTTGCAGACGGTGTATTCGGCGAGTTTGGTGCCTGCTCTTCCGTGTTCCTGTCACGTTCGCCGTTGAATCGCCGAGATAATCCAATGTTACCAAGGTACAATAAACGATAATCGATAGAGCAAGACAGCGGAATTAACTTGTTTCCTTGATGCGGCTGACCTGCCGGATTGGACCTTGGGTGGAGCCATTATGTTCGTCTACATTTCAACTGTGTGTGATAATAGTTGATGCGGCCTAAATATTTTTAGTACAGCTATGTGGCCTCGTCGCGAATGCCTGCTCTTCGCACATCGTCTTATTTTTATCGGTGCGCGTGACTGGTTATTGTGTTTAGTGAGTAATAGTCTTCATTTAGATAGCACTCACAAACCACGAAAAGTGGCTATATCTAAACAAGAACTCAGGGCCTCAGGAGTCCGTCTAAAACAAACCGGGTCTTGATTCGTCTGACGACTCATGCACCACAATCACACATTGAGTAAAACTGGACGATCTGATGAACACACGGAAATAATCACTCATGCCAGAAAGGCCAAAGGAGAGGTATCTGAAGAGTTAGTCTCTTGACCCTCTACGTCTTGGGTTGAACTATCATTGGATTCTTAATCCGAAAAGATGGTTTGTGGCACTCCCACACACGCATTGCTATGCTATTGTAATGGGTGACCACATAGGAGGCGCGAATATCCCAACATGGGCAACCGGATCAGCTTGCTTCGTAGCTCAGCTGGCAGAGTATTTGCCGCGTTT
>JTDE01000091.1:301757-323115 GCA_014338405.1 Paragonimus skrjabini miyazakii
CAGATTGCATTGAATTTGCTGAAGTAACAGATGTGACACACATGGAATATTCATGATCAAAATATCATTACTTTAAATTGTTAATAGTTTTGACGATAGTGATGATAGTATGGATAATGAGCAACATGTTGATCATGGTTATGAACATGGCAATTTCGAAGATGATGATGATTATGATGATGATGACTAGTCAAGACAAACTATCTGATCAATAGTTTTCATGCAGAACAAACTAATGAAACCTCAGCCTTTTCTGTACTATCAAGATTACATCTGTGATCCAAAAGGTTGACAAATAAGACTGCCTACCTGATTATCCACTATGATGATGTTGATAATGCCTTACTTCCGCGGTTATGTGTTCACAATTTGTAGACAGCTTGACGTTCGATGTTTTAGCATAGGCATAGTTGATTTTACCAGATTGGTCATCTCATTTTCCTTTCTTCTTTTCATCTCTCTTCTTTCCTACAGTATACTTTTTGTTTCGTGATTGTGTAGCAGTAAAACATCAGCGGGAACGAGTGATGTTGCTGTTGATGGTGCTGTTGCTGGGATACAGCTTTAATCTGTTTGAACGTAAGTGACATAAATGACCACTGTTACTGCCCAGATGCTAGACAAGACCATTCAAGGAATACCAGAACGTTTGAGGGAACTCGACTTTTTCATCTGGAGACAAATAGGGTAGTAAGAATTGTCTCTGAATAGTAGTGCATCACAACCCGCTGATAGATCCCAATCCAAATCAAAATGCATTAGCAAAAGGTTATTTTGTTCCGACTGAAAATGTGCGACTTGACGCGAAATAAGTGGATATTTATGCAGCATATGTAGATTTGAAAACACTCACCAATCAGAGATTTGAACAACAATCACCACAAATAATAGTCAAGTAACCGATGCGTGCAACCGATTGAAGGTTCGGTAGATAACTGTACATAGAAAGTTACCTCAGACTGAAGTAATTTCTATCTATTCTAATTAACCATACTGGTTTTATCTTAAAATGAACCACATGTGGAGGGGAACTAACTTAAGTGATATGTCTACTAGATACGACAGTGCTGGTGAAACTGGACCCAGTCTGGGAATATCAGCACATACTAGCTGTACCAGTAGAGCTCTTTTAAATGGCACTATGCCTATCTGATCAACCATGATGATGGTGTTGATTATGCCTTGTTTACTCGGTTCGACGTTCGACGTTTGAGTATAAGCTGTTGTTGTTTAGCTGTCTAGATAATATTTCTGAATACGGCCAAACCGGTAACTGCAAACCTCAGGAATATTCCAGCATCAACGCTTTGTTGGAATAGACTATATTTAAGCCCACCAGACCCAAAGCATTATACACAAACAAACCACCAAGCAACTAGATGCACCATTCATACGAAGATGAATCTGTAGTCGAGATATAATGTATATACTAATACCAGACAGGCAAACTGGACCAGCAAGAAGCACGAGTCATGAATGAAGAATGATATAATCATTGATAACTAGCACGGGATTTTGGTCTATGTAAGTTGTATATCGCTGAAAATTGATGGCTACCTTCGCACGCTGAAGGAAATTGTAATGAGGTTCTTTCGAAAAGAAGCATTAAAAACAAGTTTCATTCTCGCTAGAATGCATTTTTAAGAAATACGCTTGCCACGGCCGGGATTTGAACTCGGCACACGACAAGGCAAACATGTCGATCACTGTGTCATTGACTTCACATCATGTATGATCGAATTCCTGTGTGCAAACGTTCAGCCTCATCAGATCGTAGGTAATGCTGAAGTTACATGATCACCTCATGAAAATGTATGCGGGGTTTAGTGATAGCGCAAGTTAACGACGAATGCTTTTTGGTGTCATTGGATTCTGTAATCTCTGACAGTAGACCTTGTTGTCCGAGAAGGATTGCCCGGCTCAATACAACCAAGAGGAGTGTGTTTTGTTTTGTTTGATATAGCATTGTTGCGGCCGTAAAGAACGTTTGAACTGTGCAGTTGTGTATTGCATGAAAAACCGGACAGTCTATATTAAAACATAGGACTATGAACGTGTATACTCATTTGCACGACTGACGAGTATTCACATATACTGGGCACCTGTGCATCTTCCTTCGTCCCCCATAGTGAGTACACACTATTCCAATAGTCGGTTTTGGTCCACCGTCTTCCTGGTGTTCATATTTGACCTTTAGTCTCCAAATGTGCACAATATATTACTCTCAAACGAAGCTGTCTGGTATAAAACAGCATGAGTACAGTGTGTTAAAAATCAAGGTTTATGTTCCGGTACGATATGAAATAAGCTACATATCTTTGCTGAAAATATCTGACAGTAATACGGCTGATTAGTATCATAGATAATTTGATAAAAAGACGCACTGGGTCTCATTCTGGCTGTTGTAGAATCTGAATTTGATTGTCATCGCGTGTTGACAGTCATCTTCATCTAACTGTGACAGAAGTCCGATCTTTGTCTGTACGGAAACTGGATAGTGAATGGTTCTCACGAATCTTATTTGAGGATTGTTATCACTGGTGGATACCATGTGGAATATGACTGCGTATGTAGAAACTCAAAGAGGCATTTGTCAACGACCATGTGTTAACCATCGTGTACCGTGGTGGCCCAACCACTGGGAAGATGGGGACAAGCGATTGGGCCTGAAGTTCGTGTACACCCCCTTGTGAGATAACATAATCTGTTTTTGGGTAAGCCTTTTGTACAGGCTCTTCATTTAGACTTCCCTTGAAGTAGCTTGGACACCGAATTTGCATCACGGTGCACAATCGTGGGATGATGGGTAGACACATTTACTTGTTGTGAAGAAGGTTTAAAATGCACTTACTCAAGTATGCTTGTCCTACGGATTCACGACCTGCAGCATCCACAGGGAATGTATATCGGGCTCTGTGTAACGTGCGGTCGAAATCAGCGAGCGCTCACTAGTTGAATTTGAATTGGTGAAGGAGCGTGCTGCTGTGTTGTCGGCGCCGTTTTAGTCGTCGTTTGTGTAGGTCGTGTGCATGGCTTACTGAGCCTTTGGCTCACGCTTGTTTCTTGTTGTTTCCTTTGCATGACTTGTTGGAGCCCCTACTTCGGAAGAACGCTGTCCCCTGGTGTCTCCACATTGCCCCAAAGTTGATCCACAAGTGTAACGGACAACCAGAGCGGTAAACAGCCGGCTTGCATGCTACAATATCGGCGTGTATTTGGATTACTGTGATGATAGCTGGTCGCAGTCTGACAGTTCGCGAACGACAACACGGCCTCCTGTTTATGGGCTGTAATAGCAGGGCCACATCCAATCAGGAATACCCTGTTCACCTTGCCGCCAATGGTCCGACAATTGTCGAAAAGGTGATCTCTTCACGACACAAGCAAAAGGAGAATGTATGAGATGGGCGCCTGTTTTATTCACACTCTTTAACTAAATGTCACTGATGGAAGTGCTTGTAAGTCGAACTACAGTCAAATTGTAACTGTACCCAAAATTCCTGATCTCCCATTTCTCTGGCGTCGAGACTCTCATTAGGCCAAAAGTAGTTCATTACCCGCTGTTGATTCACGCGTTGGATCATTATAGGTCTGCAACGTAATAGTGAGCAGAGTTGCTTAGTGAAAGCACGATAAGAGTTTAAGTACTGATCATGGCCTGGATATGCATTATCGACGAGTTTTAACACGAATGAACCTCTAGCCTATTGATTTTTTCCAAAGGGGCTGGCTGGGATGTTTAAGGCGTTATAAAAGCTGCAATTGATTGTTAACGGTTTCAAACTAAATAGACGGTTAATTAAGTCCAAATGTAAAAGTTCTGGGCTTTCGGGGTGGCTTTGTAAATATTAAGTAGCACACCGCATGCGGCGTTTGTGCATGCTGTTTCTGTCGCTGATTCGAATCCAGCTGAAGTGAAGATTTTTCGCAATTATGTCTCATTTAAATTGCGATACTTGTAAGTAGTATACAATAGATTTCTGATGATGTTCAACTTACAATAGATTTGTTTGTTTGTAATTTCTCAAATGAATTATTCAATACACCATCTTCATGCTTTCCTTCAGATGCACTTTGTTGAAACATTAAAAGCAACCTTGGTTCAATTCAAATTCAGATGTTATATAAATGCGTTGTGCATTTTTTTTGTTTCCGTCATACGGAATTACGCTTCTGGGTTTCTCGACATTTCGATGGAAAATTGGTCAGAGATTTGTCTCTTGGAACCCGCGTTTTTGCAAGGCTAACGCTCTGTAAACATGGCTGTGTAGAATCGACTGACCATAACTATCAATCCAGGTGCTGGCCGGAAAAATGTTTAACGACACACAAGAAAGAGGAAGAAGAAAGCACACTGAGGGACATAAAAAAGGTGACTGCACTGGTCGTCTAGTTAACCTGACGGTCAATGTGAAATGTTCGGTGGAATCTTAGTTCATTGTATAAATTGGATAGGGCCAAACTACCTACGTTAGTCTGTACGATCATTACGCGTAACCAAATGAAACTTTTTCAGTTTAGTGGAGCCCTGCCTATGACCGTTCAAAAGAGTTCATAGCGTTAAACTTGCTGCAGTTTTACTGAAAGGAGACAAACATGTTTCATGGTACGACCAGTAGTTGCTCTCCAGCTATACACATAGCCACGGGTTTGTGGTGATGCATGGTTCAGACTGAAAACAGAATATAAAATGGCTCCATCTTACAGACATAGTGTCCCTCTCACATTCAGCTAATTGACCATGGAGGTATTTGGTTCTTGGCGTGTACAAATTTTGAAGCGCCATATTACGCAATCATCCAAGTACTACGTAGGAACCGTTTGCAGCGAGATAACCCAGATGTTTGAAATACGATCGGTTTCGCAATAATCACGTGTACTTTTGTATGCCTTCATTGTTTAATTACTCTAGCATATCTCCTACCGAACGACCTTGAGTCCTATGTGTGCAGCGGACGGAAGCAAAGGTGTCGAGGTATCTATCCGAATCAACCACACAAAGCCTGCTTTGTTACGCCATCTGCTAGTACGAAATCCATAAATGTCTCATATTTAGATAAGTATACAAGTATTCCAATAACATTACTGTCAACCGTATGCACCTTTATCCGCTTGCACCCATATGGAATGTGGGATCAGACGCACGCGCACATGCAGGTGTGTGTATGCACCAGCTTGAACACAGCTGCACCACCAGTGTCACAACTTCAAGGTCAATCCTCTGTCGGCTTGTCATAAGCATGCGAACAACTAAGAATGCACATACAGTTGTGCGATTGTGGCACTTTATAGCGGTGCGCTTGTAAACAACCAATTCAATCTATCAGTCCGAGAAAACTCTCGGATTAAGCAGTCAGACCCTGGAGAACTTTTGTCATGTGACAGTCCTAGATGGACCTGCAATACTCGTGACTGGATGAATTTCGTTATGTCTCACAGACACCGTTTCACAGTCTGAAAGTTCTTCACGCTGGATGTTCTCCTTTTTTCTTGTCATTTCGTAACCAAAACAATGTACAGTTTATCGGGTTTAAAACTGCGATATCGTCCACTGAAGGCAGAATGCGTGGTTGCCTGACCCACCATTTCGCGCGGGTTAGCTTGCAATCTGGTTTGTCGATCTGCAACTCAAGCTGCACACAGATAGAGAGCTCAGACTACTAGACCTGGTGAACAATACTGATGCAAACTTGACGCGAATTTCAAGGGATACAGAGAGAAAGTTGGTGCATGCATAAATCGATATGACAATATAAACTGATGATCACTTACAGTTAGCCCTACCTTCCAACCTGCACCAGAGTTCATATCCTGGTTATCACCAGAATATGCTATACTTACGAGCTATAGTAAGAGAGACATTCAAATTTAGTAGTGCTTCCCAAAAGACACTGGCTGAGAAAGTTTATTCAATAGATAAGCCATGACCATTTGTGAGCGATGTTCAAATTAATCAAAGAAACCATTGACTGGTTTATACTGATTGGTATAAAGTAACTTATATGAATGTTCATTGTTGTGGTCTGCTGCGTACTCTTGCAAGGATTCAAAAACATTACCTTCGGCACAACAGTGAACAGGGTTGCGGCTCTTGTTTGTTTAGTAAAAACGGACTACAGTCAAACTAACAGAGAAGAAAATATAAAGGACAAACCGGTTTTCAGTCATCAATCATAAGAGTAAATACGTTACTTTTTAGTAAAATATTACGGTACCATATTTGATGAAACAGCTATAGTTGGGATGAGTTTGTGACCAGATAACATTCACTAAAAATCGGGATGCAAAATAGACAACGGTTCTAGGTTTGTTTATCAAGTAGAGGATTGACTATGGTTGAACTGCTGCGAGCTGCACTCAGACAAAAAATAATACAATTATCCGTAACAAAAGTATGTAAATTAAGACGGAAAGTGGACAGAAAGAGAACAACTGGACCGGAAAATAACTAGCATTTACAAGTGATAAATAAGTATTTCATTAATCATGGTATCAGTACAAATATATAGAGGAAATTACAAGTTTAGTTGCAATTAATGGTTGCACGAAATTGCAGGAAATAAAAAGTAACGTTGTCAAGCACGGGGTGAGAGAACACCAATAACTGATGTTTGCAGATTTGTAACTGGAGTTATTTAAAGGAGTGTTCCCCGGGTTGGGAAGAGCTAAATAATGAGAACAGTTATGTTTACACACTGTTGGGAAAAGATATATGAGCTGCTTTAAAAAGTTGCGATTCATGGAGACTAAAGTGTAAGTAGAACGATAAACATCACCTTGATCAGCGGGTGCCTTACCAGCCAAAAATATTCAAAATCTTTTGTCAATTATTGAGTCGAACTGTGAGGAACACAGAAGTTAATCAGCGTGAGTTCCCATTTTTTTTATCATAAAATGATACAAAATGCGTTATTCTTGATAAAAAACGGTTCCTTTATTTCCTCGCCATCAATGTTCTAAACTCAAGTTAAATCCTTTCAATTATCTTCGAAAGGGTCGCAAGGTTATCGCAATCAGACTAGCCTTTCTCAATTTGAAGCTGGATTTGCAGGCCGGATTTCTATACCACTTTAAGTGCTAGTGGTACGGTTGGCAAACAAGATCGATATTTTGAATATACGGCTGGTAGAACAAGTTGATCTTGTCTGAATTAATTGGTACCGGACAGGTCCCCAGGATTGTCAGTGTACATAAAGTAGCAAAACGATAAATTTCGTTTATAGACGAAAACAATCATTAGTACGGCATAACAACAGCAACACTGCAATCCATACTGCCCCAACTGTTTAACTAGTGACATTTTCATTACCTGAATATGTTATCAACATTTTAACCGGTGTACTTACTTTGAAGCACATTCCGTGTCAAAAGTATAACCCGATAAATATCTACAGGAGCGTTGTGTAGTGAACAAGAATGAACATGCAAGTGTAAACCTATAGCAACTCGAGATGGTATGTCGACCAACTCATTTGGGAGTAATACCGAGATCATCATATTAAGACAAAACTTTTAATATCAATACCAGTTTTAATAGTATATTCAAATAAGGTTTTTGTGGACAGTTGAATGGTTCATTGCGAGTTTGATTCAACTGATTCCCACTGGCAGTATTCGAAGGAATAGGTTCAGTTGTACTTCGATTCTTGTAAGAAACTAACCAAAAAATTGGAGCAATGTTTTAAGGGATTGTTTTCGCAAGTGGACAGGTTATAATTGTTAATTGTTTTCTTAATTACAACGCACTGCTGTAAAATGAAACCAAAAGTGAAAAAGCGCGCGTCGTATGCTTTTGAACCGGGGCTAATCCCTGTCTCCTTCCCTTGTGTTGCAGAGCCGACGATTTGTGCAATCTCCGAAGAAGAGGCCCCAAGTGAAGACAAACTACCTGAACGAAC
This sequence comes from Paragonimus skrjabini miyazakii, assembly GCA_014338405.1. Lineage (NCBI taxonomy): Eukaryota > Metazoa > Platyhelminthes > Trematoda > Plagiorchiida > Troglotrematidae > Paragonimus > Paragonimus skrjabini miyazakii. The sequence goes on from JTDE01000091.1 coordinate 309,656, forward strand.
AGTGACGTAATGTTCCATATTGTTCTTTACCCCCTTTCTTACTTTTGTAGTAATGTTACGTGTTCATGATAAACGATTTCTGGCGAATCCTCGTTCTCCCTCCTATCGGGTATACTACACTTTGTTGTGTGGCTTGAATAAACAACATTTGCAGAAGTTCATCCACTCCGATTGTTTAGTCTACTCGAGCAAATTAAGATCAACCAGATAGCCAGATCATTGACCCCGAAGGAGTTTGAACAGCTTACCTGGACTTTGGATATTTTACCAAGAAGGTTATGCAATTTCTTCATCTTTAGGTGACTACATCTACTGCAACCCTGAAATAAGTCTAGATTGTATGACAAGCAAAATTTACAACGTCGTTGTGAAAACGGATGTCAGCGTGTAACTGACTGAGCTTCCGGAGGTTTATCTCATTGCTGAGGGGTAACATATTTCGCCGGAGTGAATGCAACGTAGGAATGATCTCAGGTATCACAGTTTGAATAGTCACGCCGGAATGTCTTTGATGATAGCATATATTTTTGTAGTTGAGTAGGTAGTTGTCCACATATGTATGCAGCGGTGGCAGCCTAGTCAAACATACAGACTGTTTTACACCCTTCGCAGTACGGACCGAGAGTTCTTCTCCAACCCAGAAATAGAGATTGCGCTGCACTCTCCGGAGCCATCCACACTCAATGACGCCTGTTGTGGCTTATCGATTAGACGCTCACAGATCTCAAGTGTGTGTTTGGGTGGCGAGCTTGTCTGCAGGAGTTATCATTCACGACTGGCTAGTGTACTCATAATCACGTGTCAAAGGAAATCTGGTAAGACCGAGCATGCTATGTACCTGGATGGACAACTGACACAACGTGCTTACGTTTGCATGTTTGCATTGTACTGACTCATCTCACAGTTGTACCTGCTTGTTGTAGCCTACCGCTTCCATAGTGCATTTGTTCTCATATCTGCAATACACTACTACTGATTAATTGCACAATCACGATAGAGCAACGTCAACCTGGTTCCTAGTCGCCGCTGCACAGAACCGTGATGTACCCCTGTGGAATGCCTTCAAGGCCCAACTATTTCCTTAATGCTTGGATTAAAAATAAATTATAACGAAGCCCGCTAGGAAGACTATTCGGAGAAGGAATAAGTTAAGCTGGAAGCGTATTGCCGTTTGTAAAGCGGATCGTAAATGTCAGCACGCGCTTTGTCGGTAGAAAAGCATACCTGTAGCGCTAATCGACGGATTCGTATAGTCAGTAGATTCTGTCAGCTCTAGTTGAAGTGCGAAATTTGAACGACTGTACCGCGGATTATTGCCTCACCAAATTACTGTTATGGTTCATATGTAGTAGAAAAATATGGGTTGGATTTTTTGGTGGACGATACACTAAATCATTATTCACAGATGCGCGTTGACCGGACGTAATATCTCAAACAAGCCGTTGAGAATGGAGACCGGGTATTTATTGCACAGAATGCACAAACGGTTTTGTAACCGGCACTGACAAACGTACATCAAGAAGATGTAGCCAATTCTAGCTAATGGTATCCAGCATCGTATACGTGTTGCGAATGGTTCGTTCGTAAATTGCAAATATCTTACTATCGGTAATTGTTTCATGAAAACGATGCACTGTTCTCTTAGTCGTGGTCTATCAGTCCGATCTGGTTCCGGCGTGATATTCAATCCAGTCCACTTTGCTGACGTTGTTTTTTCAACATAGTCCAGGTTTCTAAAGCACAAAGGGCCTAAATCTGTACACATTTTCCGAACGAGCTGTCAATGCTGATCTTGAAAAGACATCAAGTATCTTTCAAAAAAATCAAATGGCCGAGTAAGACACGTTGACAAGAATTGGAATGAACCGATTCAGTAAGAGGTTTAGGAGGTGAGACGTGCTACGTGAAACCTCAGGTTGAATCTGTGACTCATCAACTTGACCTGTGAGACAGAAGGAGATAAGATTTTCATGGAGGACACCACTAGGAGCTTCTATCTGCGAGACAACAGGATGTGTGCGGCTGTTGTCTGATAAATTGGACTGAGAAGATGCAACATAACTCAGCCTAACCAGAATCAGACAGACAGAAACGTACAGATTGTGCTCATAATTCTGACTCGCCTTCAGTGAAATGAAAGTATCCATTCTAAATGGCCATCACATACATTTACACTTAATCTGTACAACCCTGAAGAGGTCAGCTTGTGAACAAATGCAATGCTTATAAGGAATGCGTTACGCCCTCTAATCCATCCCATCGGTACTCACATACATCAACATGTTGCTCTAGTTCGTACTTGCCTAAACAAAACCCATGTGATGTGACTGTTTTGTGACTGCCCAATCAAAACAATCTTAGCATCCTGGATATATCGTTTTCCAGGACGAAGCAGATATCCAGAGAACAAAACACTTCAATCGGGACAAAAGTTTTGAACGAGCTGTCCACATAGATCTCGATAACTCAGCAGGTTGTCTTGTCCTCGGAACTCCTATGTGGACAAAATGGCCAAATAAAACATTTTGACAGAAGCTGGAACGACATGGCTCAGTGAAGAGAAAACAACACTGAGACATGCTAGGTGACAATTACTCTTTTCACAGCATGGCCATATGTCACGTCAAAGTCCACAAACGGCGCGACACACCTATAAACACGGGATGACGCGCTTCAGATTCTACGGGAAAATGGTTAGGTTGTGACTAGTCTCTTAGAGACTTGTAAATCTGTTTCCTTTATGAACGCAGCCTTTTATTATCTATAGTTCGGTAAAAACATTATAACGATAGTACAACCCGTTGGGAAAATATCGTACTTTTGCTTCATCCATTTGAACTCACCAGCGCCAGATGGTTCCCAGCCCAACACCATTTTTTGAGCGGTGTAGCAATTACAGACACGCATGTGAGCAGCCAGGTGTTGTCGATTGTGGACCGTGGTGGCCAAAACACTAGGTCAATGTGGCCGAGTTACTCCACTGGTTATGCGCGTACGCCACTACTCTACACACAGGCAGCTAATCGGACTGGGGTTTCAGTTATGTATTGTGCCCGTCCCCCTACCCGACTCAGTAAGGGAAGGTGGCCGTTCGGTAAGCCGTTTAGTGAGCAGTATTAGCAACGGCAACAAGCTGTTTCTGTTACACTGGGCGAGTAGTTACTCATTTGCGTACGTTTGTAAATGCATCCAGTTGGGTATAAACAGTGCTTCTTTCATACCATGTTGAGGTCAACTAAGTGCTATCAACTGCTTCTGTCCACCTTCAATCCAGCCATGTACATACTCGGTTGTGTGCTTGTCCCGATGATTTAAACAAGCCTTAGTGAATAACATTATTTTGGAAGGATTATATAATAAACTCCTCAAGAACATAAAATAATCCTAATGTGAGTTTTCTTAGGAGTACAACAGCAGTGGTTATTTGGCACCCTATCGTGTCAAATAAAGTTTCCAGATAGCCTTTTCGGTTGATTATGAAATTATTTACCGATACCAAGGGGATAGCAACGAGTATTCTCGATTCAATGAACAAGCTGAAGTCCAAAATGAGCTTCACCATTGGTCAAGAGCAGGATGAAACCCTGGCGTTTATGGATATTCTCAAGAAACGTCAGAACAACGGTTGCTTACTGCGGTCCGTCTAACGGAAACACGTTTGGACTGGACAGCACCTGAACTTTCACAGTTTTGTGCCGATCCAGTACAAGCGGGGTCTGGTGGGGACTTTGTTCTATCAAACGAGAAGAATGCATTCAAGAGGAACATTGGCCAAAGAGATGTAATTGTTGAGAACCACGCTCAAAGAAAATTACTATCCACCGGCATTTGTTGAGAAGTTCAGCAAACAGAAGCCGGCCGCTGCGACGTAATCAACAGCTCGCAAACTAAATGTCTATCTCCGTTTGGTATACAAAGGTGACGACATTGCCACTCTGTTCAAAACGCGTCTCACGACGGCCATGATACGCACGTTCTATGCAGCCCAACTGGTCATGCTGTTCACCACCACCCGAATCCCAACACCACATTTGAAAACACCGCTACCACCCAAAGCCAAATCTTACATCATCTATGAATTTTCGTGTGAGTGCCGGGCCACTTACATAGGAAAAACGGAGCAGCAGTTACGTGATCGAAACAACGAACACATTCCAGTATGGGTTCGTAAAATGATCATGGATATCAAAATACCGGGCCCAGGTCAGAATGTGATAAGTCACAAGGAACCAGCGTCATCGATCGCTCAACATCTGTTGACTTGTCGACCCCAACTGAACCTAGAGAAGACGTTTCGGATACGCTACTCATTAGCAATTAGCAAATAGAAGCAACCCCTCTGCATACAGAAAGACTTCCTCGTCAGTAAGAAATTGCCCTGGTAACAGATGTGTACGTATGTGTGAGCGTGCGTGTGTTTGTGTTTGTTGATTTTATTATTTGGCCTCACAGTTCCCGCTGGATTCTGCTATATAAGCCCACAGACTGCAGTACGTAACTGATGACATGCAGCGAAATGTGTTCGAGAGATACATGGTGTAAAAACTGTTTCTGACTTCTCTGTTCAGATTATGAAGTTCTGAACCATGTGGGGAGTATCCATCATCATCATCCATAAGAAAAGTCAGGCATACTGGTTCGTGAATATATAGATGCCTGATCAACGTGTCTTTCCTACATCTCTTTTGGTCCGGATGATTAATTCTACTTATCGCATCGATGGCTGGTCAACACTGAACTTGGTTAACACTAGCGCATAGCATGAAATCACGCTTGGTGGTTGTGTAGGAATTCGTTAAAGCGCGTTGAAGCGTGACACTTTCTACACCTTTCCGTTCAGTTACTTATGGTGGCTGATGTACATTGGGCTATCACAACCCTTTTCAAAGCGTGAACAGTTTTGGTCTGTCCTGGGAGACCATTTTTCTGCCGTGTTCCCCCTCATATTTACGCATTCTTTCTACAGTGCTGCTTGTCTTGACAACCTGTGAGACCTTAGTGAGAGGGACAGCTAATGATTATCGTCTGGCAATTTCATTATGATCTGAGATGTATTCCCTGTGACCATGATCATGAGCTAGCTTGTCAAGCTGGTTATAGAAACATAGCTCCATAGGTTGCTACGGAATGAAGGGAGATCATTTCTGATGATTTCCCATCTGTATGTTAATCGACGAGGATTTATGGTGTACTGTTTATAGACTTAATTAAATAGTAAATGTAAGTGATTGGAAAGAAACTTTACCGAAATTGTTAGCATTCAATCACACTGGCAATAAACACTGAAACACAGTTTGCCAGATATGTACATTTAGTGACCTGTGAGATTGAGCTAGTTAGGAGACTTGTGGTACCGATTGCTTCTCACGTAGGTGTCTACCACGTAAGGTTTCAAAACGATTAACTGATTCAGCTGTATTCATAGAGTCCGGCAATTTGTATGAAACAGTTCTGTCTGATAGATAACTTACATATCGTATCACGCAATTTCAGGGAGTGATCCCTTAGGCGTTGATCTTTATTTACTGAAAGAGTACGCGCCAGTGGAAGACCCGAGTTGTGGAGTATTTTGTGGGTAAGACCTAGGTTGCCTCTGAGATATCTGTAATTTACTGAGAACTGGTCAAATTCTGCCAGTCTTTCTGAGTAGGGGAATTTCCTGAGCCCAATACTTATTCTAGTGGCTGGTCTCTAATCAGCTTCAACACCTGTCAGATTTTTAAGGTAAAGACGACAGGCTTGTATATTCTTTTTCAGGCGTGGGAGGATCCTGAGAAGAAGATGATGACAGATACTTTAGGACGGAGTGTTTGATTTGCAGTGCCGAATGCTGAATTGTCTAAAGTTGAGTGTTGATCAGTTGCCCGATGATTTGTTTACTGAATCCAGTTTCTTCTTCTAAACCAGCTGATGTTACCTACCCTTACTCTTGTAACTGACACATTCGGTGCTCGCATGTACTATCTAACAGACAAATAGTAGTATCAAGTTACTCCAGCCTGCTGATGTTTTCTATTTACTTAGTCCGCGATCACACGTGAGGAACGCTTAGAAAGCTTAAGTTTACACATGTATTTCCCAGGTATTTGACCTAGGCTCAAACAAATGGCCAAGTCGATCATATCACTGCATTCAGGGAGACCGATGGAGTCCATAGTGGCTTGTTGGTTCACCCCTGTCGAGTCCTGAACAAATGCTGATTTTTCGGACCAGATCGGCATAAGCATCGATTTAGAATACAACCAATACAACTTCAGACAGTATAAAGCGTCAACCCAGTAAATCACACTATTTGAAAGGGAATATTATGGGCAACCAAAAATCAACAAGTTATTTTCATATGAAACTAAGTTGCTATGAGAAAATTATAAAATGGTCAAATTAAGTCTTCCAAATCTCAGTTTGCAGAACTTATTCTTGAATTTAGTCAAACTTTCTCATCGAAATAGATCTTTTTTGACACTTCAAATTACCTACCTGGATTGGACTGTGTTGTCAATTGAGATCACATTGTGTGAAACTAATGAACAAAAATGTAGCATCAGATTGTCTGAGAGGTATCTATGTCACGTGATCAGGGTTTAGTTTAGAAGAAACGTTAGCATACGAATTGCCAATACTGAGTACAACAATGCAAGTTGAGAAGTTAATGAATGCTGTAATTAGGATGTTGAGATGCGGATGAGTTGATGTGGTAATTTCGTTGAAATCAGTTCACATCGCGTTGTGTCTTTTACAAAAGGAAATAAGAAAATGCGATTGTTGTCATGCTTAACTTGTAACAAGTAATCATTGTCTGATTCAGACAGTAAAAACTGTCCCATTGCGAAAATTTGGGAAAGCTTGGAACTAAACAGTATTTCATTTGTTAGTGTGAGAGCTACTTTAGACGGTAGTTGATGTACGATGCACAGTGCTAAAAGTTTAGACTACTCACATCTAACCGAAATGTTATTTGGTAGACACGGTGAGTTCAGTAGTCTTAGCCAGGTAGAAACTTTTACTGAAAAGGACTTTGATCGACACCTAGTGTTCCATGCGTACACTTTCATTCTAGTTGTGTTGGACAAGCTGTACATTCCGCATACGGTAAGTTGCGGCCAAGCGTTAAAATTTAATTGCTCGGTTTAGTCTGGCTGACGTGAACAGATTGGTGGTCAACACGCACGTAGCAGAAAAATGTGAGGACGTTGCCAATATACTGGAATCACGGTTTACATTGCCTACTAGATACGTGAACCAAATAAGTACAGTGCGTAAGTAACGTTTTTCCGGAGCAAACAATTTCAATGACAGTTGGAAACGAGATGAACACGAACAGTTATGGGTCAAATGCCAGTTAAAACATGTTACAAACTTGTACAGACACATATCAATATGTCGTCTGTCACATTCCTCATTCTCTTCAAAGTTTCAAGGAAGGAGATAGAAATTACCGTTCTGCGGGAAATTCTGAAACAACTGTGGGGCTGAAATGAAACACTAACTCACATCATCAATTGTGGAATTTCAAACAGATAGCAAACCACACAAATTTGTAGTTAACTATCTGTCTATGTCACCGTTAATGAGATATAGCAGTGAACGGTCATCAACACGGTTCGCAGAACTGCATGGTGGACATGATTTAGCGCTCCATTTAAACCCAGCTAAATAACATTAACTTGGTTTCCATAAAACGTGTTCACCTTGATTCGCTCGTTTAAATTCCTAAAGGTTTCAAACGTTGATAGTGTTTCACAAGATACCGATAACTACTTTTGACCGACTTCGTGTCCACATCAATTCAACACGTTAGTGCAGCATGATCGATTACAATATAGAGAAGACTCAAACAACTTAAACCTAAATTAGTAGGTCTCAGCAGCTATTTTCAGATCTGTTTGTTTACTGTGATGTGCAAATCTTGTAAAACACATAACCAAATGGCAAGCCTTGATCTTCAATGAAAACAAAGTCAAACAAATGGTGAATAAGTTTGTGTTTTTTCAAAACAGAATACCAGTATTTCATCGTCTGGAATTGCTAGCAACCAAATCGGATGACAATTGAGCACTTTCTCATCACAGACATCCAAGCACTAAAACCAACCATTCGACACCATCCGTCACCAAACAAGAGCAGTGTAGATGATGATTATAACGGCGATAAAGGTTTTTTAATGGAAACAGATGAGCAGCGAGATTAAGTGAAAATTATAAAATTTAGATTCAACGGAAATAATGAATGGAAAAGATAGAACGCCAGATGAGCATTTTTGAACCCAAAAAGATCGGACAATCATAGATCATGGAAATAGTCAGTGAGTAGAAACACTGACATAAACAAAATGCTACACGTTGCAAACAATGTAACGGTGAAAAACGTTACATACATCTTCTATCATCAAGATAACAAGCAGGAAACTTACCGTCAACCAAGCGCTCCTAACTAAATGCGGGAAGTGGTCAGTTGGGCATGGTGGAATACGGACTATCGACCGAATTGACATCAATAAAAATATTTCCTGTTTTTTGTGAAACAACTGCTTCTGGATACCCCCATTATTCCTCAGTTCTATGTAGATTCGTGTGAAAACTTTTCTACGCGCGAACTAATAAATCTTTCGAGAGACTTCCTGTTAAAAAATAATCACTGATGAGCAGTCGGGGATTTGGTTAATTTCGTGTTGAACATCACCCACAATTGATCGTAGCTATCGTACTCCCGTAGACTTTCCAGTCGGCCCATTTCGAAAGGAAGCATTAGATTCGAGTTTTACTCTAATTAGAAATCGTCAGTAGTGCATTTCCTCGCCACTACCGGGACTAGAACTCCAGCCACGCTGTTAATGAGGTAACCGTGTTTACCACTGCGCCATTGACCTCACATTGGACACGACCGGATTATCATATGTGAACGCTCAACCACTTTCGTTTGTGAGTAATGATCAGGTTGCCAGTTCCATTTGGAAAAGAGAGTCAGTCAAACTATCCATTGAAATGATAGTCCAATTCAAGAGTTCATTTAACGTCTTCGTAACCTGATAGCGTGGTCGAGAAATATTAAGACTGCTACTCCTGCAACAAATGTTTTCAAATGAGGGATCGCATGTGTAACCAAAGTCTTTAACCGTGTTCCTAAAGTAAACTAATCAGAACTCGAATTTCTAATTTGGACAAGCCAGCTTAATAAGACAAACCTCTCATCCTCCGAAACAGATATACATTTTCTGACCGTTTGGTCCCTCTACTGCTAATCCTCATCACACTCGCGATACCATAAAAAATGAATACCCTGATTTTGAAGCACAAATTCATTGAACGAAATCTTGTCAACGGTATTCAACCATGGTATATGAGTTTACTCTGACTATACTAGTATGGTGACATTCGATTAACTAACCTTCTGACGTACTTCATCACTTTCCCAAAGTCCCGAAAAATGTCATCAGATTATTATTTCATCACCTGGTGAACTACAAGTAACTCTTGACGAAAAAATGTTTTTGTTTGACAGTAACTCTTATGGTATACAGAAATTTATTTTCGCTAGGTGGCTCCAACGAAAAAAATGCACTCAACAATCCTAGGATTTGTGTTCACTTTCACCAGTGAGAAAAAATACGGTAATCGTTTCCATTCGATCAAGCATTGATCTCAAGAGAAATCCCAGGAGTATGTAAACCTATTAACAGTCAGTCCTTCTACATCAATGTGACGATCTAAAGTGTGATCCACAGGTCACTGGGACCTGTTCAAGTGGTTTTACCCTAAACCATGCTAGACGACGCTAGTTCAGGCTTACAAACGATCTCCAACTCAAATTTCAACTCCCGAGAAATTACTTTACGCGATTACTTTACAAACAGCAGTCAGTTTGCTAATTTTGGTTTTCGGGCCTCCTTGCCAATCATCACTGGCTCTGGTGTTCTACATGATCGTATCTTGTCCCCCTTTTTAAATTCTCGTTCCCTAAGCAATAAACAATCATACATAGTAATCAAGTAGACAGAAGTTAGCTAACAAGCACCATACTAGATCTTATCCCCCCGCTCTGCTTGACAGTTTATCAGAGCTGACAAGTTGGTCTGAGTCTCGTAGTTTGTGGCCTAACGCATCCAAATGTGTTGACATTTTGTTTATGCTTATGGGGAGAAACCCAAGTGAGAAATTCTCTAATGCCTGTTTCAGTCTTTACATACATTATGAACATTCACTTCAACTGTTTTCTTTTAAATATCAGAGGACTGCCTAGGGTGACAACGTGACACAGTCATTTCATGTTATCGATGTTTTCACCAAAGTCAAGAAGTTAATTTTATGACCGGTGCTTCACCTCTCTCTCTCTCTACATTCTCTACCACTTGACTAAGCAGTTTATCGAAGCCTGTATGCTTTACCACCACTAAATGTATTGGTCACCAGTTGTTTTGTCTGATTTGTTGTTGAGGTACTGTTCACTTTAAGTCAGATCCCTAAACACAGCTGTCCCTTTGTAGTGATACTTACCGTAAATAATCCGTTAATTTTGTTGTTTTTCAACATTTCAAAATGTATGAACAATTTTCAACAAGATCCTATCGAACGCACTTCACCCGTTGTAGTCGGAATTCTCCAACTGTTCGTTCCCATATCCTCCACTAGATCCTTGTACAAATATTCATTTGCACATACTCAGACTTACTGTCTTTTCGGCATCCCTTATTCAGCTCATTTTCTACAAGAACTCAAATTTCTCATTCTTTAATTAATCTCACAACTGAATCAACAGACATGTTTCACAATTGATCAAGTATACAGTCAATTTTCTTAGTGTCATTAAGTTACACAGTTCTACTAATAGGTTTGTGAGTATTATGTAAAAAAGCTGAAAATTCACACCTCTGGGTGCATTAAACACTCCATCAACCAACTGGCTTGACTCGACTTGAAGCTAATGTTCAGAGAATTATCACTAGGGCATGTTTACGATAACCTGTGGGTATGATATCTTACAAATGTGAGTATTAACATTTCGTTTACTTTCATCAGTCGCAAATGTAAAACATGAGGGTTATATACATGACACACAAACAGAGGTAGACAGAGTATGGACACATACAGTCACACCGCGTATTATGTCATCACCACCACGGCAACCCCGTAGGTTGCTTCAACCACTTTTGTGCACCTAGTGCCAGCTGGTGAGTTTTGACCAACATATATATATATATATATATACATATATGGGTGTATAAGGGATATCTGAAGTTTTCCTTTCGAACATGATTACCTGAATTTGTTGATTTGATTTACACATATTCAATGCGAACTATAGATCGTTGCAACAGATATTAGGACAAAAGATCACGCTTCACTAATTCTTGGAATTTTGGTAGAGATGTTACGATGTTGATGGTATTTTGCAAAATGTGCTCTTCTTACGCTAATTGCTCCATTAACCTGATTTTGGATTACGTTAGTGGTTACACTGTAGTCAATGGTTTCCGTATCCTAATGATCATTCTTTGGCACTCTCTTTGACTTCAGTCGTTTTACAACATCCCATGCAATTATATTACGGTGTTGCCATAAATTGTGGAGTGTACAGCATTGACTGGTTTATTTTCCCGTACATTTTAGTCTACCAGAGCATGAAGAGACTGATTTTTTTATCTCATTGTGTGGTCCTTTATCATTGTAAGATGACCATGTAGCATTCATAACAGTCTTCAGGTTATGATCATTTGGGTGTGCACTTCCTGTCAGAGGGTCGGTTATATATATATGGAGAATAATCTTTATAAACCTCATTATCTGGAAGTGAAATTCCTCTCTCTCTAAGAGAAAACGTTTCCACGGACGGGAACATGTTTGCTCCAGATGCAAGGTGCTTCTTGTTGCAGAATTTAGTATACTAACAGTCAAACTGTGTACAATATACCTGATAACTGTTTCCCTGACATGGTCAGCGATAAACTGCCAATATCGATTTTGTCCAGCCAATATAGTTGATCTACTCAGCATGGCATGTATATGTGTGTCTGTGTCAATTGACCTCATCTAGTGCTCTACTCTTCAATAAAGTTTATGAGAGAGAAATGGCGTTCTGTGATCAGATGAAGTGAACCACACTTAACCTCAGTTAATAATTTCTATGAAAAATACTGATCCTGATACAAACCAGCAAGCAACTTCTCTGGTGGAATGTGCACTTTACTGACAACTAGCATAGTGCAGAAAACGATTATTGCAATATAGTGACTGCGAATGAAGACGAAGTTTCCTAATGTGGGCACATTACGAATTTTCGTATGTGCAACTTCCATATATCGACAAGGGTGATTATGTGGCAGTAGTATTAACAATGGCGTTATGTCTGATAGTAGGCTATGATTATTTTGATGAGCAATGTTAAGTCAGCGTAAGCCATGATTCTTGTTTCAACACTTATCATAAATGAGGCCTATCAAACATTAAGTCGAATATAGAATAGGTTTCTGTTAACCTGCTATTTCACGTAATTAATCAATAGTTGACGATCCGTTTGAATAGTAGATTAGCATGAAATGGGCATTTAAGTTTCAGTTTGTCCGATCGTTTAACTCTTGATCTACTGCCCGCCAATATTTGAGAGAGTTTAGAGTACAAGCAGCATTCTCTAATTAGCTCTGTCAAGCAAAACAAACTATGTAAAGCAGTCTTACAATAGCAAGTATTCAAATTCGTGACTACGTCGGCAGTATACGCCCCTAAACTAAAACGAACTCTAGTCAGCTGGACACAACTGGACCTCGTGTGGGTGTAAACTTGGCGTCGTAATTCATCTAATTGGCCACCCACATTGCACGAAAGAAACTCGTATAAGGAATCATTGTATTGTAGACCCACCACATGGCAGAGTAGTAGATACGATGTGCTCACAAAAAATCGATTTCACGCCAGGACCTAATAATTCAACATCACATCGGGCTATTGGCAGCAGAATTAACCAGTTTCCTAATTGCTGTCGACGGCGTCCGCTTATCTTTGTAATGTACCTAAATTGCCACCGACAAAAAACTTGAAGTCTAGACTCATTCTGCTTGACCAGCTCCCATATGATGTGAGAAAGATTGATGACTTCATTAAAAATAGATCAATTTATTTGTATAATTATTCTTTTCAGTAAGTCACCTGTACACACTGTCATCACTAGCTTTATAAAACGTTGATCAATAGACCAGTGCACTTTTATGAATGCTAGTTGGGTACATTATTCGCATATAAGCAAAGGGTTGTTCAAGGCGCCGTTCAGATCTACTTACCGAAACATCGCTAACAAAGTTGATTTCAGTGTGTACATCTACTGAAATATTAGTGCCGATAACGTGCTGAAAGCGTGTCGTCCGTATTTTAAACAAACATTATCGATTGGAGTTAACAGACAGTAACTGTGTCTCCATTTCGAGACGATCGGGCAACCTGATCATTACTCACAAGCGAAAGTGGTTGAGCGTT
>JTDE01000091.1:323260-335748 GCA_014338405.1 Paragonimus skrjabini miyazakii
AGTCCCGGCAGTGGCGATGATATGCACTACTGACGAGCTCTAATGAGAGCGAAACTCGAGTCTAGTGCTTCTTTTCGAAAGGGGCCTGACTGGAAAGTCTATGGGGATGCGACAGCTGCGATCAATTGTGGGTGATGTTCAACTTGAAAACATTATAAGTTAGAAAAGACCAAAAAAACTAGCAATAAAATCAGCGTTCAGTTGCTCTATCAGCTGAACCACACCATGTTGTTCACAGAATGGAAGGATATAACGTGTATTAGTCAGCGCCAGTTCGTAAACAAACGTATTTTCTTTCGTTGTTGAACTTTTTTAGTTCATTTCCAAGTATAATTTTTTTCTAAGTCATTATTAGCACAGTTTGATCATGTTAATAGCCCAATCATGATCAGCTGCATTTGGAATGGTATGGCTGTTTTGACTTTCTGGTTCTCAGGTTAGGTTCAGTCGCACTTACAGTAACCCACGTGACTGATTATGGAGTGTAAACCACATCTGAGATAATGGATCGACTTCACTTGTGTTTTGGAGAGCGGTGTCCCAACACTAAATGTAGATCGAAAATCAGGATAGTTACAGTTGTCTACATTTGGATGATTGAGCAAAGTGAGTATGAGCTAACTAATTTTCAGTAGTGAAATTTGCTAAATCTGTATAGTCGACAATCTCTTGTGATCCTCATTCAACCGACACGCACTACGCTTCATAATGAACCACTCTTTTCTCGCCAAACTGATTCACAATTCATTTTTCTCTCCACACAATCAAGAGTCTGTCAACACACACTGATGCTACCATTCATTCAAGCCGCTTACTCAAGTACCGCCGTTCAACTATCCATAAGCATACAATGTCTACAATGTAACAGCTATTCGGTCCGACCGCCACTCCAATGACCAGAGAAGTTATGGGAGAAACTGAAACCACAAACTTGCAGGAAGCATACAATTTGTCTCAAGTGCATTCATGGCATACTTCCTCTAAGGGTGGACCCACTTGTCCTAAGATGGTTAGTACAATCTGTCGGAGAAAGAATTGATTGGAGTTTTTACAGTCAATCGGGTCTTTTATTTTACCGATAAGCCTGTCTGAGATGATAAAAGAATTTATGCAACCAGGAGCCAAATCACTTGAACTAATTGGACTCAAGATAGACGACTGATTTCAGAGAAGTTGTGTGGTATTGTTATGGAGCAAAAGAGAAAATCAGGGATTTGATCCCCCTCAGACATACTCGACAATTCAGAGAATTTGTCAAGAACAGATGAAAACAGCCGGAAAGAAATTTTCGCAAACGAAAACTCATAAAGTGTATCATGGTGACAGAAAAGTGACGTTGTGTTGAATGATTCTCTGTCAGACCAATAGCTTACGAATAGCTAGTTACGAGTGCAACGAGGCAGAATATACCATGCAATTAATCAGGGATGGTAAAATCAACGGTTTTTCAGCTTAAATTTGAATGGTTTCCGAGTGATACGGATCATACTTGCTTCGATTCAACACTATTATTGATTTTGTCAGGCCTCACAAATCATCTCTCCGCAAGTATTGATCCACTGAACTTGATGAGATGAGCTCGTGATAAATTTGTCCAAACGACTACGCTTCTTCATGAATAATGTTAGTAACACAATACATATGCCCATCTGACCATCCTCGCTTATATTGTATATCAATCCACGGCAATATAAATACTCCTCGAGAAATAGTTAGAGAAGCTGAATGAACCAAGATGGTATAACCAGGTTATAACTGCGAAAATATTTTGCTCATTGTGTGACTCCTCCGTTTCGAGTCAGGCCAAGTCAGGCAATTTCAGACTGTTCATTTTTAACGGTGGACGATCTGCACTTGCATAGCCACATTTGTAGCAAACGCAAAAAATATAAACATATTTCCTGTAACAACAGGAAATCGTGTCACATAATTGATAATATAAGAACGGTATGCAAGAATAACACACAAATATTCATTTGAAAATGGGCACAGTTAAGAAGGTGGACATGCATTTAAAACGCAGGAATAAACTGGATGATTGCAATAGAAAACGATTTTGGAACAAAATGACTTTCAGGCTTTGAATTGTAGAAAAACGGTGGATCCAGTAGGACTAAAAATGAACGGTAGCGCTGTGGGTCAAACATGTTTCTAAGGTCTATATCCTTTTCATTTTGAGATGTCTCGATGTCGTGTTAAGATGACCCGTAAGGTTCTAATTTGCACTATTGAAGAGGAAGGCACCTTGGCTAATGTAAACAAGAGTAAGCTGAAAGACACAAGGATTGTTTGGTTATTACGGAGTGAGGCGACACAGACCCGCCGGGTGAAGAGAGTGCGTAAAGCTTGTTCGCATGTATCCAGCCACTCGATTGACCGGAGTGCAGGCTATTGCTTACGCCGTGAGCACTGAGCTCGTAAATTAATACGATTCAGCTTTCCGAAAAGGACAGCGAACGATTTTCTAAGTCATCGCGGTCGTTGGTTGATGCGAAACAAAGATATAACAAATAAAATCCTATTGTGAATGACACACCTGTCATTTCTCTGCCGACGGTGTACTGTGAGTACGCTGATGATTTAATAATGCGAGATAGCCAGCTCATTCTTTGCCACAAACCTTGAAACGCCATATAAGTATGTCAACACAACCTATGGCATTCACGGTTCTATTGTGTACAGCACACTTTAGCTCACGACCGCGCAATAATTGCTCATTGAACTTTCGGACGCCGGTCGGCGTCGTATGTCTCCATATCGTCCGGTGCTAGGCTAACTCTTCCCAACATCTAAAATCAGTGGTACAACGCGAAAGATTTACCTGGAAAACATTCGTGTATCTTAGTTTCTGACGGCCAAGATTTCGCTTACTTTTTTTTCTATTGGTTATAAAGTAGCTGTTTCCGAATCCATTCCTCGTCCATCCTACGAACACATGTTAACTAACGATGCTGATTAAGCATCAGCATGGATTCACTCCCGTCAACGTCCATTCGTCGTGGTACTTCAGTGTTCGGAACCATGTCTAGACATCGAACACCCAAGGTGCGCCTTAGGCATTGAAGCTAGAAGATGCTCAGATACCGCACATACCCTCAATATAATGTTCCAGTTTCACTGCCGTGCAACAGCGCAGACAGTAAATTTGGGTGAAATGCAAACGTCTTGGTATTCATCTTTGAGCCGTGGTTATTCCAGACGTCATTCCAAACTTCTAACAGCAGCTTTAGTCTTTGCCACACGAACTGGCAACGGACAGTTCTATAGACAGATTGTTATGATGATATCAGAAGCATGCGCAGCTAACCACAATGTTTCCAATGATAGAGATTTCAGGTGTAGGCAAAACACGTGAAAGACTGAAATGGAAAGAATGTCTCACTTTCGTTGACACTCAGACAAAAAATATACGGCGCAATCGCCAAAACGGAGACCATTCGTTAACTTCTCCCTCTGAAGTGTGCGCATTGTCATCCACAAATAACAGCGTACGCATTGTCCAATGAAGTAACGGACTTAGGGCATCGAACCATCGAATATTCAACAAGCGGTTATCAGTGGGGAACTCAACTTCAACAGCGTCCTCAGAATTCCTTAAAGCGACCGTTAGCGTTGCAGTCAATTGCATACGAAACAAGGTTGTCGCTAGGGTACAACACCGTATCAAGTCAGCGACAATGTCACAATCATCAGAAGCCAAACTGACAGACTTATCTGGAGAACAAAAAGCCAGAGTTCATATCAATCATTGTTAGATGGATGGGCCAAAATCCCTTTTCAGGGAATGGCAGAACTCCTTGTGCTGTAGGCGGCCCACATGGCCCTGCATAAGCTCACCTTGCCTCCTCCACCAGTCGTTCTTGATCCCGCGTAACCACCCGGTAAGCCGTAGGCGAACACTCCGGAAAGTGATTGTTTTGTCTTCGTTGCCTGGGTTCATTGTGAGAGCGGAAAACGCAGCACTCTGCTGTCATACCAAGTTGGATATAGACGCGTTGTTGTCGCCAAACCAGTCCGGGCGTCTCTGACCCTGGATACTTATGACCTTGGTGGCTGTTGCCTTGGTCTGTTCCTTGAAGTGCTGCCACATAGTATCGGAGACACTAAACAAGGAGACGTCTTTCAGGTGAACGGTCACTGCACGCTAAAATACTGACCTAGTCATCGCATCTCCAAATCACTTGACAATCTGTTTCTACCGATATCCGGATGGTTTGCAATGAACTGACGTTCAAACATTATAAACTTTTCTTTTCCTGACCAGCCTACAATTTGTGCTGAATTCAGTGCCACAAATCACTACCGTGATAAGCATTTCTAGAAATCCACGCAATCGTACGTACGCGCACTTAATTAAATGTTAGTGACCACATTGTGGATGAGTCCACGCGTAGATAACGCTAGCATCCAGCAGGAATCAAGTGTTTATGAGAGCCAGCTTGTGGGCAGTACATAGCTGGAGCTGACGATGACCGTTCTTGCTGAGTGAGCCAATGCTGTGGGGTCCAAGGACTCCCGGCCAGGCTACCAAATCGCGCCCAACTCGAGCGTTCAAGTCACCCAACGTAAACAGTCGGTCACTTACCTGCGCCGACCGGATTGTAGCGGACAGCTGATCAAATAACTGGTCCTTTGTATCACCAATGTGACGTATAATTGGACCAAGACCAAACAACTGTGACACACTTACCTCGACCAAGTCGCAAGCGCATGGACAGCATTCGAGGGCTGATGCCATGCGGGTAGTCGATCGTCAAATCATTGATGCGGTCAACGACTGCAAACCACACACCATATTCCGCAACACTGTCTGCCGGTTAACCTATCCAGAAGAAGGTGTACAGGGCACCTGCTTCCCGTAACTTACCTTGGTCTGTAGGACTTGTCTTACTCACTAATCTAACATCGATTTCGTAGCCACTCAATTCCATCACGATTACTGCGGTACTGAGTTCGGGCCGTCCGGCACCGCACTGATCCAGTAGCGTACGTATATTCCCCCTTCCGACAGACAGAGTTTCACATCCTCGGACGTGGTTCAGGTCGGATGTCTGGTTGGTCAAAATTATTTTAGTTGTGTTTGCTTCTTGATTCATGTTGGAGTGGTCACTAGGAGAGGGCTTAGTACTAACATATTTTCGCCCATCAATATTGCTAGAAACAATAGCTCATTTTGACCTGTGTGATGACTGATGCAGTATTTGTCACTGTTTGTATGAGCTTGGACTAATGTCAGGAAGGCCAGAAATAGACAGAAACCCTTAGATCAGAAGCATCTACTGTAAGGCAGTGGGTGGGTAACAGTGAACTCGAACTTGTGTCATTTTTCTAGGATAAAGAGTTGGACTCATGCAAACCTTCAACCTGGTGGACAGTGGATTGGAGTTCTTCCAACCATTACCTATCCGCTTGCCCGGAATGAGTAATTCTATCAGTATAATCATCTAACCGTCAAGTTCAACCTAGTAATTTCTCGAGTTGTGTGGACATACATACACACATACAGTAAAGAATATTCATATGACGAGTCTCCGATAACAACCAGCGAATGAAACGACGTGACAAAATGGACAATTAAAGAAACTGACAATTCATCAGTAATACACAGAACAACTCTGCGCAATAAACATGCTGACATTGTCAACCAGGGGCGTAACTGATGTTTGGCTGGTTACTCTCATCCGACTTATCTGAAGTGATTGAACCCAGAAGAAACGTAGTCCTGGTTAACATAGCCTTTCGGACCAAAACAACTCACAAACCTGACCACCATATCAGGTGGTAGCCATTCATTGAGTGATCTTCTTGTGAGTTAGCCAAGCACATAAATGACCATAGGCGTGAATGAATAAGCTCGTAGAGGTGTACAGGTAATTTCCAGCGCAGCACCTCGGATGGCAAGCGTTTCTGCTACGCCACAGGCCATCAGAAGCAAGGGAGTGAGCTAGGCCCAAATTTCATTGGTCCAGACCGCATCAGCGGTAACGTACGCCTTTAACATTCCCGACAGACAGTGCATACATCTAGATTCTTATTGTCAGTACTTTTGTCATTCCGGATATTGTGTTATACCGTATTGTATATTGTTATTTTTTGTAGATCTACAGCCCTCCACTTTACCTACACATACGTTCACAAAACTGAGATTAAAATTCTATGTGGTTGGAAACTATTTCGGGCGTGAAAGATACATATGGGTTAATAAAACATTGTCAACATAGAAACAGCATATCAAGTTGTGGTTGATCATTAGGCATACATACTTAACAAACTGGGTCCCAGAAAGGAACCTGTTTGTCATTTATATTCAAAAACCACCATTGAAAGCTCCTGGTAGGTTGTTCGTTTAAGGACAGAAAATAAAACATCAAGATATATGGATGTTACTGATGGGTAGTGGGGGATTTTGATTTTCATATAGATCGACCATCATCCACAAGTGATCGCGGCTGTCGCACTCGCAAAATCGAAAGTGGTTGAGTGTTCACATATGATAATTCGGTCGTGCCTAATGTGAGGTCAATGGCACAGTGGTAAACACAGTTGCCTCATGAACAACGTGACCGGAGTTTTAGTCCTGGCAGTGGCAAGGATATGCACTACTGACGAGCTCTAATGAGAGTGAAACTCGAGTCTAGTGCTTCTTTTTGAAACCAGCCGACTGGAATGTCTATGGGGATGCAACAGCTGCGATCAATTGTGAGTGATTTTCAATCTACGTTTGAATATACTGAGTTACAAGGAGCATGAGTTGGACCAAATAACCAATTTGGGAGAGACATTTTGCCGGTCAACATAGATGGATATCTTCGAACGCTGGATGCCAAAGACCATAATTATCTATATGCTTTATTTGGAACGAGTTTTAAGGAATGGGCCTGAAACATACGGAATGTGAAAATATGAAGACAGAATGGCACCCTGAAAAACATCCGAATTTGTGTTGAGTAGGAATAACGTTTGTTCATGTGGTCGTGTAAACTGGAAATGACTCGAATAATGCTTACGTGATCACATCATAAAGTTTGTTTGAGTGCTGTTATCTTTGAGAAAAGGAAACAGTATTTCTCTTCTAAGATGATTAGAAATACTGTGGTAATTTAAAAAAATATAACATAGACTATCATGTATTTTTTGACCAAGGACCACAGAAGCAGAGCATTGTGTCCACAGCAGGCAGAGAGTAATAGTATGTGGAATTATGTATATCTGTATAATTATTTTGTGAAACTGAATGTCTAAAGAGAAGCAAATTGAAATTATTTACCTCTACCGACATGCAAGCAGACAGTTGAAAGTTGGATTTACTTCTGCTTGGCATACGCATGATGTGGTCACCATTAAATGTGGTATCCACATTGCGTGGTTATATTTTGTAATTCATTTCTGTACGTTTGGTACCCACCGTTTTGCTGACTTCGTCAATACCTTTCTTCGGAAACAACATCAGTGGTTTTGTAGGTTGACTGACGACAACAACAGTAGACTGTAGTTTCTGTACATCACTTCTGTCTTCACTTTTTGGGTGAATTTCTGGTTGATGAAGTAATTGCACGACGGTAAGTTTTTTAGCTTTTGCGTGTCTGCTAACCTACTAACGTTCAACGCTTTAGCATCTCACGGTGCGTGTAGATCTATATACCCAACTTCGTTCGAACCTACTATCTGGCGCTGTTTTTGTTTTGTTTACGGTGACTTGTTCAACTCAACAGACTTCAATTTGTCAGTGAGTCGTTCTAGTTTTATCGACACATCCTTCTTTTTTGTTTGTATACATACCTTTTGCACTCATTCAATACCGTCATCGTTTTTGGTGTTTTCGTAATTTGTTTAATTTTCATCTATCTGGTTGATTAGGCTACTACATAAGTAGTTTCTCGTTTATTAAGTACTCTGTGTATAATCGCGACAGACCAGTTGAAAATTCTAATCCGTTCCTCGTAGATAACTGATGTCGATCTAACTGGTCTTCAGGAGACTTCAGTTGCAAACCCTTGATCATTGTTTGGTGGGAGTATGCATAACGCCAAAAGAATTGTATCTAGACCAGGCCGGATACAGAAAATAGGACTTCAAATTTTCAGACTTTGAGATAACTCTCAGTGTCCAGTCAACCGGAACTGATCAGTCCATCATACAAGTATAAAACGACTTCTGCCATAGAATACCAAGCTCTTGTATCACGGTCGAATTCAGTGACCGGTAAATTTTTGTGAACTGTGTCGCAGGTGTCTGTCAGTCTGTCCTATGAGTTAAGGAAATTATCTCGCAGTGAATTAAAGTGCACCTCGAGTACTCTATCCATACGTTACAAACTCCTATAACACCCCCACATACACCTAATTAATATTTGCTTTCCTGTACCCCTTTATCAGAGGGATAAAAGTATACGACAACCATATCGAATCTACATGTCTTGTTCATATGATCGCATGGATGTCCACTTTGTATACATATGGAAATAAGAGAGTTCGACTTCGCTTTCCGGAGGAAGTATTTAGCTGAGCAATTTTAAGCGTTGTTAAAACCGCTAAGTTGATCTAATCGTCTTATTCCTGAGAATTTGATACCCTTTGTGTCTAGCTCTAGAAGTTACTCTAAGACAAGTGCGAAAGTCTTGGCATAATTGATTAAGTTTGATCATCCTCGTCAATAGACAAATTTAAATTGTTCCATAATTCTGAAGTGCTGTGAACTTGCCCAGCATGGAATACATAATCTTCAAACAGTGCGACCGCATTTCGGCCGAATCAATTTAGGTGCACGCAAGCAATTGACAACATCAGTCCAAAGAAGCGCTGGATGTATTCTTGATCATCGATCATTCTAGTCTATTCGTTTTATAAATTCAGCCCATGAATTGAATTGAGATTTTGTTTGGGGATATCGGTGATGTTAATGTAGGACAACATGCAGCGGTAGTTGTACATCCAGTTAACCAGTATATTTCATCTCATGACAATAAGAACATTGAATAACAAGCAGACCATTGAGTACTTTTGTTACAGACTGCAAACAATGATGTCACAATGCAAAACGTAAACTATTTTTGGTGTTTCGTTCACCAAACTACTTGTTTACTTTGCATATTTTTGTAGACATGAAATAACCAAATGCTCAGACTTTCAAAATAAATATAACCACCCTGTGATTGTTTCATTTGAACGGCTCTCAAACTAAATTATAAATAGATATTGTTGGGCGGGTAAATTAGGCAAATCAGTCATTTCATCTCCGTACAACAGGAACTCTCTGGTGTTGTTTGCCTGAAATTTATCCAAGTTTATTGTTTTGACAATGACTGAGAACAACTTTTGATGTACGGGAATGTGGAGACAAGTCTTTGTTTACATTGGCTTATTTACTTTTACTGTTAACATGAGTTTATCCTCGGGGACACAGACAATCCAAGTACGCTAGTTCCCCTGTGATTATCATTCTGGAAAACGCATCAGATATCAGTCTGTTTTTGCAATTGAAAAGTTGTATGTTTTCCGCAGTTAGAAGAGCACATATATATAAATATATATACTATAATGATTAGTTTGCCGTTGTACGTTTGCCACGACAAAAACGTAAAAAATATTTTACTTCTTATGAGAAGTTTTACATCTTAACAGATTATACCAACATTCGGGCCAAAAACTAATCAAGTCACCAATCGAGAATTATGGTAAGCTCTCTCACACACACAAGATAGCTTGAGCGGATGCAAAATTAAACTCCTTATCACCATCAATAGGCTGAATGAATAACTGTTGTTAGCAATAGCAGTTATGTCGAATGTAACGGATAATGTTGTTGGGTCAACAGGTTACCTTCTATTGAGGTAATTCTGAGAACCGAGAAGCAGTGATCTGTGAAGTTAATATGCCAGCGTATACTCCTTCTAACGCATAGTATTTCGGCCAATCACAGTACATGGTTATATCCTAGTGTAACTAAGTGGTAACTAAGTGAGAGATTGTATCACGTTCGTTGCGTACTGACCTATACACAAGTCTCATATACATAAGTAGTGAAGTTCAAACAGAAATGAACTAAACATTTGGGCTATCAAAGTGTAGTACAAATGATTGATGGTTTCTTGTGAGCAACACATCAATGCTATTCTTTTCTCTGTTTTGATGCGCTAGCTCCAAAGAACACGATTGTTTAAAGTTCTTGGCAGTTCTCATGAATTATATGCCACGGATTATCAGTTGAGTACCATGAACTGCTCCACTGTATATAAAATGGAGAAACATCCAGATAGAGTGGCCTTGAGTTTTGAACAAAGTCAACATTGAGGTGGCGATATTTATTCCCTCCATTGCAATCATAGAGCTCCAACGGCCCAAACTGAACACAAGAATATCTATAAAGCACTTATTTACAGCAACTGACTCAAGAATCATACAACGGAATAGAAGTCCATCTACAGTTTATGAGAAAGCTGCCATTAGACCAATTAGAGAAGCGAAGTTCGACTTCGACTTCTACCATAGTTGGACTCCCCTTGAACACAAACCGATCAATCGATCGAGTGGTTGTAAAATAATGGCTTCCTTACATTTCAACAGCACCATTGTCTAAGCAAATGAAACATTACTGAGTTGTTTATAAAGCGAACATATCGAAAGTACGGAACGTTTCGAGATTAGACGATTGTCCTTCGCTAGCTGACCAGGATTATGTTGACAAATTCAGGGTCAGGCTAACATGGACGGGAACCATTCATTTTCAAAGCCTCAACATCAGACTTCTGAAGATGCGAATTGCCCCTGTTTACCTTTGGCCATTCATATATCGATTAATTGAACACACGTTGTCACCTCTTGCTTTCAACGGTCCCGTATATAGCAGTTATCTACATTATTATAATAGGTGAATCAGCACCGTTCATTATTTCATACAATCTAGGCACCAATCAGTTGATCACAGTTGACACATTCGGATAGACGGCCCAGCGCGCCTCTTATGAGTTTCACCTATTACTGACCTCATCAGTAGCGCCGTATACTTGTCAAGGCCGCAGTGTGAACTCATGCCAAATTTTCATGCTGCAACCCTGTTAACGGCTTTATAGCTCGCTTCACATTAACAACAACTAAACTAGCACATCCAAACACTTGTCTAGGTTTACCTGTGAATACAATCCAGGATGCACTATCAATTTTAGTGTAAACGCTTAATTGTTTTGTTAACTGAACACATAAAGACCACACCATCCAAAATTTTTAATTATGATGAAACCACATACCGTAAAACTTATCGAACATTTCGCGTTACGGGTGCGTTGTATGAGAGTTGCTGGTACGATTTCCGTCCCAAATTGTGCTAACATTTGCCATAAGAAGAAACTTCCTGGATTGAAATGAAGACTTACCACAAAACATGATAGAGTTATTTTCACAGAATGACGTTTGTGTATATGTAGCCAACTGATTTTATGAATTGTTGGCTAAAGACAATCTTCTGCCCAACCACATACATAAGCTGACCCTCAGATACAAAACAGAGTTAAATTTTAACAAGTTTGTTGGTTCGAGTCTTCTCACGAAGTAACTGGTTTGTGCCAGTGTCCTTGACAATTTCAAAAAAAATAAATGCTAAGCGCTAAGATAGATAAACCACAAACTGCAGACAAAAAGTCTGTTTACATCTCCTTACCCTTCAAGGGTGATAATATCGCTGAGACTGTGACCAAGAAGCTTAATATAGCAATCAATAAAACGTATTTTGCAGTTCAACTACGCGTTCAGTTTACCTCCACACCAGTATTGCGTTCTCAGTTGAAAGATATATTGCCTGTTCATGCCGCCTCTTTTTGTGTTCACCGTTTCGTTTCTTCCTGTGGAACAAGCTACGTAGGCCGCACAACAAGGCGATTATCCGAACGCATTTGGGAGCACCAACCGGTGTGGCTGACGCGAGGATCGATGAGGCCCTGTTCGTCTGCGATCGCTCCGCATTTGATCGAGTCAAACCACCTGATCAATCAGACCGAATCGTTCAGACCAATCTACCGAATTTGTGGGATACAATCGAAACCGGTCAATGGTCGTATACTACCAATTGCAGAGGCGATTGCAATTAGTCTATACTCCCCACCAATATGCGCTCAAAAATGGCTAGTCAAAACGTTGAACCTTCCATGACCGTGTACGCAAACCCAGGATAGAATGATTGCATAGTTGTGACGTGTCTCTTGCAGATTTCGTACAACTCACGTGGTCAATGTTATGTAACTAAGTCCCATGACTCAAACCAGACAGAAACTGTTGACTGACATCTCTCGCTTCAGTATTATGTTATCTACCGCCCTCCCTATCGAACCCATATAAATGTGTTGTATTTAGCCTGATGATGAAACACCGAAAACAAGCTTATTTACTACGCGTTTCTTCTCAAAGCACATCGGCAATTATTTAACGTTTCTAATGCATAAAGTTTCGTTACACGCTTTGCCGATTATAATGCTCATTTTGGAAAGTTCGTAACTAACT
>JTDE01000091.1:338777-382110 GCA_014338405.1 Paragonimus skrjabini miyazakii
GACTGCTGATAACACGATCAACCGGACGAACCATCGCTCAACGAGACCGGACCAACGGACAAGGAATGGCGGGCAGAAAACCGCCGATAGAAGGCGTCGGTCATAGATACAAACCAGGCAGAAGTGCATACGACGTGTAGGCGTAGGCCGGAGAAGTTGTGGACCGGAATTCTTACTCATAAACGCGATCGTGCGCGTAGTATGGCAAATAGATCGTGCTTTATTGTACTTTATTGGACGCCTTTTCGTTACACGAACTGTGCCAGATAATCTGTCTGCCAAGAAGGAGTCACTGGTCGATAAGGCCATTTTGATACCTGAATTATTCACCACTGTTTAGATGATTTCACCTAGACCGTTTCACTTTAACGTTCACTACGCTAATGCGTCCCCATCTTGAGATACATATTCAAGCTTGTCATCGCTATGTCGTGAATGATCTTATTCTGATTGCCAAAGTACTACGTAAAGCTGCAAAACGAGTTACAACACTACTCTATTCATATAGACTAGGACAATCCTCAGTATTTCATTGGCTTATCAGATAAAGCTTGATTCTAGTATATAGGATCCGCGATCAATTTTAACATTCCATAAGAACAATACTTGAACCTAAGGAACGTAACCACCTCAGGGGTAACTCGCTAGAGATACAACATCAGATGGATCGTTTGAACTGCGGAAATCTAAGACTTATCAAACTGAAACAATCCATCATAATTCGTCGTAAATGCATCATCGGTCGATTAGTCTAGTCGTGGACTCAATACCAAGCCGTGTATTCAGGCAACACGACCACCGAGATAATTACGATGAAATAACAAGACTCTAGACATTTTATTGTTAACGCTAACAAGCTGATGATCGCTGTATTTCGCAGTTCGATTGTTGTGGTCTTAGTGGATAGTGGTTAGGTTTCTCTTCTGTTCACCATCCTCTGACTGTCTCTTTCATAACCCTTCTATTGCTAACCCTGTGAAACTGATAAACCTCTCTGACGTACCTTGTCTTTCTAAACCATCCGACACAGATTCAAAGATACAACAGCATTCTCAGCTACCATTAATATACAATTTTCTTATGAATCTTATAGATTTTACGACTCGATTGGTTAGCTGTTCAATATTTTCGTTTTTACATTTTGCTTCACTACACAAGTGAGATCTGGTTAAATGTGACCAATCTGGAGATGTACCTCAATACACTCACAATCCTCCAGATTCGACCAACGACTATATATACATTGACGAAAGGGCGATATCAACTAATCCGAGAGTGATGCTGAAACAGTACAAAACAAAAACAGTAAAAAAAAGCTATAAAAACCGCAATTTCGGTTCGATAGGATTTAGATGTAGACTAATGCAGGGTGATAATTCTTCAACTTGGTTAACCTACAGTGAACGTTTATCTGATTGATCGGTACATTTATGATTGCACTGGGTCGTCACGTAACTTCATTCTCATACGTTTTGTGTACTCCGAGAAATAGTTATTGACTGAACTTTGTACGAAAGTGTACATTTTTGTGAACACACTTTAAGCCATGCGTTTTACAATCTTCAATTTAGACAATACATGTTGTATGTTTTTAAAAAATTCAACCGTCCGATCACAGTTTTCTGATAAGTTCACTTTGAATAACTTTGTACTTGAGTATATCTCAATTCCCGCTTTCCAAACACACAAAACCAGACACCTTGGTCAAATGCAATTAATTTTCGAACGGAATCATATTTCATCGTTAGACAAGATGTTTCGCGTGGTTTTCTACACTGGTGAAAATTCTGCTGCTCGTGAAGTGTTTTTTCAATAGTCCATTCATTCATTTTTATTGGTGTTCTTTGCAAACATCATTATAGTCTTCATCAGACGTTTTCATGTAAGATTATCTTTCTCTTTTACTGATACTAACAAACATTATCAGTTTGGGATGAGTAGTTGAAATCCAGTTCATATTTTCTTTCTTCATCTCGTATGATAAACACAGTGATGTAAATTCTTCAATTACTAAAGGGAGGTCTAAAATGATTTATCAATAAGTCCCTCTTTGTAGTCTTGGTTAAATATTAGTAAACTAGCTGAATTTCGTGGTCATTGATTTTTTACTTCATTTGTATTGGTGGTATAAATGGCTCAGATCTTTTGCACGACAAATGACTTTTGGTTCTGGAACCCTACGTATAGATTCCGTGTGAAATCCGGCTGTTTAAAATTTCAACATCCGGACGTTTTCCACTCATATCGCGAAAGATATCCCAAGTTTGAATTCGTGAATATATCCGACAAGTTTAAAGAGTAAGTAGCCTTCTTCAAATATTGCATGATTAATAAAGAGATGGTAATGATGTAATCCACTGATGTAGCATAAAATAATCTCAGGTTAGATTCCGTATCACCTAATAGGTACGTTTTTTTGAATGAACGCCAGAACAAATGTGTTATCTACATGCAGAATCTGTAGGATGAGGTAGGAAGGATGGATTCAAGACGGCGCTCATTGTAGTATTGTTAGGTGACAAACCAAAATTACTTCGTGAAACTCTCCTCACCATAAAAAATCACTTTCTGTAGTACAGAACTAATTGTTACGTTTAATACTTTTCGACTCATAATTATAATTACTGAAGGATGATAAAAAAGACAAAAGTTTCTTGTTCATCTTGTACTCTGATGCAGTGTTTATTGTGAGATGTTTGAAACCGACTATCTGAAAGTAAGTACTTTTTCTTTGATATAGACTGTTTACAACACTCGTACACCGTAGCTGAGCGTGGATGAACAGTGAGATTTTTTAACCGACTGAAAATGTATTTCTTTTATAGGCTACAAGCTAATTTTCCACGTGACCGATTACTTGTGCTTGAAGAGTAAGTGATATTCTTTTCCAACATACACAGACAAAAGCTGAAATTCACTGTTCCCATAGTCAAATTATTGAATAAGTGCGCAAAACCGTTATTCACCCACTCGGTATTGTAGATGATGATCCGGACAAATGCTTGATCGGTTACGAAGGAACAAAAGGATTGTATAGGAAAATTTAACTCCTTAACTTCAACAACTCATGTATTATAGTCATTTTTGTATTAATGCTTCCACAAATTCAAGTCACCAAAATGTTATTCAGTGCCCATTGAAATATGAGCTATTGATATATCAATTACTGTATCCATATTACGTGCATATCATTTGTGTTGTCCTAACTGATATATTTTTGATAATTAGTGGAAAGTGAACTGTATTAAAAATAACGGTCGGATTAATCTAAGGTGACTATTCTTCAGGCAGACACTTCAGTGGATCGGTATGGTGCGTTTGTTGGAGTTTCCGTCTCCTAAAGTCTCACCAACCTCGGCCCATCCTTACCCCAACGATTGTTTGAGCCTTGGCCCACCCGGCAATCATGTTAACCACCACGTCATTAGCCTGACCTCAGGAAAGACGCAATTGCCGCATCCAAACGCTCAGTCACATACAGTTGTGAGTACTACTTCGGAATTTCATACAGTCGGTTCTCCCTGCCACACCCTCTTCTGTTTTCTTGTTGATAAGAAGTTATCTTTTCAATGTAAGTTTTCGACTGTTTTCTTTAGTGTACCGTTGCAAGACAGTAACGTAAATGCAGTAGACACCGACATTGTATGCTGGGTTATCACATTCACAAAATTCTTCCTCCATTTTCAAGCATTAACTAGCTTACCACAAATAATAATTCCAACATGCAGTAGTTGCATTGAGTGTATCCAGCTCATCCATGATATAGAACTAGGTGTAACCAAACCTGTTTTCGGTGTTTCATCAAAAGACTAATGATAACACGGTTATGTGGGTTCACCCGATATGGTAGGGAGCTCTTCAACGGATCAACGAAGATTACGAATTAGTTTCGGGTTGATTTAATTCGAGAAGCTTGGTTACACAAACTTAACTACGCGATTATTGCATAACCTAAGAGAAAACCGTCATATCTGTGCAACGAATCCACCCCGGATTCGACTGCGTGCCATCGATGGTTCAGTGCTTTTACGAGACGCTTCTAAGCAAATACTGACCCCATCGCAATCAACTCTGCAGTTAACTGTATGATCTGTGATCTGATTAAACTGTATCTCTCCTGTAGTAAAAACATATTCGATTCGCCTTTCATTCAAACAGCTACATAATAGATGATTTAACAACAGACCAATCGAGCGTGTGGTCAGGATACCACACCAGGATTAGAACAGTTCCAATGTTACATTGGAACATTGTTACATTGTTATTTGCCAAGTTCCTTGTTTCATATGGCATCAATCAAATTATGGCATATCACTTTGCTTGTACCACTGAGAACAGCCAATGACAGACTCTGATTTCTGTCAAACTGATTTACATCTATGAATATAGGTTCTTGTCTCATGAACAACCCATGTTAACTGCAAGCAGTTCGTGGGTTTTCTCTTATTACTTACACGGGGGTTTCAATTCAAGTGCGATTTATAGGGTTATTCTGGGTCTCGAATTCCGAGTAGTACATTCACATATTTCACGGATCAATTTTAGTATTTCAGTTGGCTTGGTTGATTTCCAAAGAATAGCAACTATAAAGACATAGACCTTCATCATTTCTTGAATTAAAAGTATCACCTGGTGCTCTCGGATGTACTAACATAATACCAGTGTTTGTGTGGCTCATGTGGCTCCTTTTGCTCCAGTTGAAACGGTGAGCCTAATGAGATGTAGCTTGAAAAGGAAGTTTTTGAAAGACTCAAAAGTAATGTAAAAATGAAACGGACTTGTAAGTGAGACGCGGACTGGGTTTCAATAAATTCTATGTCAAATCTTTACGTCATGTTTTAAACAGATATATCGATTTTGAAGAATGACTAAATGTAAACAGACTTTTTTTAAGCTTGCAATTTGCTCACCAATATGTATGTTCTCAAGCGAATAAGGCTGAACTACTGCACTTAATCAGTTTCCTATAGATTGAACATGATTCACACCGCAGCTGTCGAATTCCCATAGACATTTCAATCGGCCCCTTTCGAACAGTAGCACCTGATACGAGTTTCACTCGAATTAGAGCTCATCAGTAGTGCATATCCTCGCCACTACCGGGAATAAAACTCCAGCCACGCTGTTAATGAGGCAACCGTGTTTACCACTGCGCTATTGACCTCATATTGGACACGACCGAATTGTCATATATGAACGCTCAACCACTTTCGTTTGTGAGTAATGATCAGGTTGCCCGATCATCTTGAGATGAGACAGTAACTGGAAGTCTAAAGGAATGTGACAACTGCGATCAGTTGGGGGTGATTTTCAATCCCCTACTGCTCATCAGTATTCCAGTTCAGCCAATATATTAAGTCAAAACTAACCTTAATATTGTATAACGTCATCCAAGCATTGTTACACAGTCTCGTTTATTAAACGTCTGTCCGGACTTCCATTTTGTCCTGAGTATACCAAATATTATAGTTTATTTAATGCCTTGTCCAAGTTGTCTTTTAGCTAACCTTCTGCTGTAATGACGGAGCATGACAATGTTTTGAAACGCGAATCATTCAGGTGGATCAGACTTTTCGATAAAAAGCATACTCCTATGGGAAAATGTAGATTGTGTTGGAATTCCATTGGGGCTTTTGGTTCGCATGCCACACAGACAGTATTGTCTAAAGTTGTTTCATAACGAGTGACCGATTTTATAAGACAAGCTAGTGAACTAGTTTCAGGCATTCTCATAAAGGTATTAGCCAACATTGAGCTTCTGTGGACTTCTATGTTCCTTTTAATACACTTCGCTGCCTCGATGAACTTGCATTAAACAATGAGAAAACACAACTCATCTGATGTTCTCCAAAAAACACCACACGATTTGTGTCCTCTCATTGTTCCATTCGAGTTATTTTTAACTGTATACTTTCCTGGAAAGCTGAACTTAGATGTTGTTTGTGCGACGGTATAATATCTGTTTCAACCTTCCTACTAATCATATCAAACTGAGTTAATCGTTTCTGATACACTAACTGAGAAGTTCAACAGTATCATTTGACGAAATATTCGTAACGTACTGCATTCGCTTTCCTGTTGCACTATAAGCAACTGGATCTAACAACTCGGTAAACTTTCTTGCAGTCTTTTGGTAAGACGACTTGTACAGTTTAAAGTAAATCGCATTGGCATTTGGGCAGCACACACTTTAAGAGTTATTGGTCCCATTCTGTTAACTGAATCAAGATTTATTACTTCATATTTCTCACTGATTGTTCCGGTGAAGTTTAAATAGCTACTGCTATATCCTTTCCATTTACTATGACAGTTGATTTGGTTGATTGATGCTGTTTCATTGCTATCATGAACCGAACTATATCAACATCTATAAACACCCTGCCTGAGTTACGAATTTGAATAACCAAATCAGAAGGCCGATTTCGCGACATGGTATTAGCATTTCGTATGTTCTCATCAGGTGCAGCGGTGAAAGTTGAAAATAATTAAACAACTTAAGCTCACAAATCTAGTCAATCCATCTGTCATTGGTGAAATCAGGTCAGACGAATATTCAAAGTCAACAACTTTTGTACACAAAAAACTGGCTTTTTACGCATGACAAGCAGATTTAAAGATGATGGGTTTGTAATGAAGCATTAATACACATCAGCTTATAATTCTCAAACGAATCCTCTTTTTTTCAGTCAATAGTGATTGTGATACCAACATTGGTTAATTCATGTCCACAAACATACCTGCAGAATTTCTTAGCTGATAATAAATTCGAAGAGGTTTATTTCTTATGTTTGGAGGCAAAACATTGAGAAGAGATAAACTAGTAGACCTGAGCACTTCGTGCTGACTAATCAGTACTAGAAAGCTAAAATCGTGATATGCTTAAAGAATAGTAAAAATGTCCCGTTAATCATCATTTCCAGGTCATTCCATCAACGCCAGTTTCCTCGTACTGTTATAGTCTAGAAACTTAACGAGAGAAGAAATCAAAGCAAAACGAACAACAGATATGAGCTAAAGCGACCAGCTGACACCGTCTACAATCAGCACTTCATATACGTATATATGTCGTTTATTTTGAACTGCAATATACATATCTTCATTCAAAGAAAGAACAAACGGTGATACCAAAATTAAGCAACAGATATGTGAAAAAAGGATGAATGTGAAAACAAGCTGTCTGTCAAATATGAGACGTTGCATGGTTAGCGATACTGAACAGTTGACAAATACTCTCACAAGAATAGCGGGCGTTAATGGACCAGTCCTCAAGTGGAAGTTATACGTAGCGTATATACTGAACAGTTTTAGAATGTAAAATAAAAAACATGAAAACTAATGAAAAGAAAATAGATGAATGATCAGTCTCACAAAATCGAAAAGCTCTTCAGAGCACACGGGTGTTATCACAGTCCAGGCTCACGCATCGGGACAGAAAAATGTCCTTCATAATGAGACAACTGTCAGATAGGTGGCAACAGTTAACGCCAGGTTCCTCGCATAAATGTGTCGTAGGTTTTTAGGGAACCTAGAACAGTCAGTAGACATACATCCGTGACTGCATAGGAAGGCAGCCCCAGTCGAAGAATAGTGTTACTCGATGAAAGAAATATAACACAACGAAAAGAGATGATCACAGGTGACTGAGAAACAGAGTTCACATCACAGCCCAAAGTATGGAGGACTGACTGAATAGCGGCATTATGAGAGTCGGCCCCGTACTTCACAATCTTGTCTGTCCAGGCAAATTGTCTTCGGTAATCATCCATTATACTGACGTCAAGCACCATAGCAGCGTCGTCACGAATCACGATCACACCGGGTTTGATAAACGAGCTAGTGGTTGGTACTCGCAACTCCTCGAAGACTGTATAGCCCAATTTGCGCTAGGTCTTTAGCCACACGGTTGTGTCGGGCATAACGCACGACATGGGTGATCCGTCAGATATGAGCTAAAGCGACCAGTTGACATCGTCTACAATCAGTACTTCAAGTATATATATATATAGCCCTTACCATGAATAGTCACAGAAACGTCTAATAGAAGACTTATAGTCAAGTTCTCGAGAAACGAAATAGACAATTTTTTCAAATTTGTTGCCATATTGACCTCCAGAATTTCAAACTTTCATAATAACGCTAACCGGTCGAACCTGAATCCAGTGGCTTGACGCCTGTAAAGAATTAGATTAACTACAACCGCCTTAACGGAATAGAATGAACAGACATTACGCAATATTCGTTTTCATCAGTCACAAACATAAAACGTGCATAATATATCAGTTAGACGGATGAAAATTGAGAGTTAGTAGATAGGTGCACATTCACAACAGGTGTGATGTAATCAAACCAACGGTAGCACGATGGATTGCTTCAGCCAGTTTACGCACACAAATATGATTGGTAAGCCTGAATTAGGGTAGCCTCATTAAAGACCGATAATTCTGACTTCAAGTTTTGCAACAATACGGGTCAAACTGGTGATCAATCGTCACGACGAATTTAGCAAGTGTCTAAGCAGTTCGTTCACCATTTTACAGTTGTTCTGTTAACAACTTTTCCAACTATTTCGGGGCATACTTTGTTATTAGGTGAATTACTTGTCGGTAGTAGTACTTGTCGATAGTTAGTACAACTGCAGCCGCATACATCTGAACTAGGACAGACTTAAATTACACTGGAAATCGTTCGCCAAATGCACGAAAAAAGTGCACACAATTCCTTCTTTTCAGCAGATTCAGTCAGCTTGTTGTTCTCATTCCACTTGTTTTGAGTCTCGATGAAGTTCTTGGGTTAGCTGTTTGCCAGTGCAACGTTTCCCAAGCATCCAATTTTCTGTTTGCGGCTCATCGAAGGTACAAGCATGTCCGAAGTTATACAGCAGGGTTCTGACTAAACCACGACCATATGCAATCAGAACGAAACTGGAAATCTCAAGCTATTTAACATTTATGTTGATTTCCGATGAACTGAAGGTTGTAACGTACCACCCGTCTTTTTAGTAATGGACACCTCCAAAAATTTCAGTAACTGTTTCATTATATTTGTACAAAATGAGGTGGGTCGGTGCGAAATGCTGGAATCTCATACACCGATCGTTTGTACCCTAAGTGTATAGCAATGATACCCGGACTCAATGTTAAGGATTTTCTGAGAAGACATTGTCTAACATTGGATGTAACGGGTCTATTAGCGTGAACAGTTTGTGAAATCCCAACGGTTCAGTCAATCGCTTCGCTCATTTGGTGGGTTCCATATAAGACACTGAGACAGATGGGTAACAAGGTTTAAATGTAAAACTTTCGAGCTCTGGGCTATGTAGCTCAGCTGGTAAAGTGCTTGCCGGGTCTGGGTATACTGTTTCTGTCACTGGTTCGAATCCAGCCAAACTGACTTCTTTACAACTGAGTCTCATCTAAATCTACAAGTGTGTTAACCGATTAAAGTCACCTGTGCCTTTCTGAATTAAGTGGCTTGATTTATTGATGAGTATCGATTGATGCAAAGTAACCAAGTCGTACGGCTGTTCGGAGTTTTCGCGATCATATCAACTACCCAATCAGACTCATCAGAAAACAAGCCACAGACTCGGTGTTTTTCATTCAATTGATAGGCGTGGCGCAGTGCTCAATTTAGTTTCTACAGCCTCAGAAATCGGTGTCCGACAGATGGAACCGCTTGCGTTGAGGGATTAAGTAAAACTTGAATCGGGTGATGTTTTAACGCGGGTCAGTAATACTGATTAATGGGCAACTATAAATAATACCACAAGAACGGAAAACATAGTACCGTTAAGAATTCCACGGAAGTTCACAGTTGGTTCGTAAGACAAACTCTCAGGTTGCTTTGGCTGTTTGCACAGGAAATGTTGGACGCTGTGCTGCGGTATTTACAGCGTTGTCCATCTACACGTATCCAACAATCATCTGGAAGTCATCCTAGTCCGGAGTCTGAGCAAAATCAATCGGGTTAAGCAAACACGTTGTGAACTAAATTTAGTGAAAGAATCCTTCAGCCTTCGCCCACCAGTTCTACCATTGCTTTGACACATAAGTTGCTGTGTACCTCAAGACAAGATCATGTCGCTGGTCTCTTTTTCAGCTTAGTTCGTTACTACTTAGACCATAACATTGAGTTTTCGCGCATTAATGTTCTAATGCAATATCATTTAGAATACTAAATGCTGTTCCGTTAATATTCCTCATTCTACACTTACTTCAACCACCACTGTTAAAAACATATGTGATTAAGCTGTGGAATCAAATTACAGGTGTTTGCATTCGTTGCAGAATGGCTTCCGACAAGAAGCATCTATTTTTCTCAGTCGATTTAGTAACAGATGGTGAGTAGTGTTTTGTGGTGGATTTCAGCAGCTGAAAATTTTGAGAAAAAACGCGATAGATCTTACTGTCACACCTATGCGTTTTCTATTATCACTCGTTGATGTTCAAATTTGGTGAGTACTTGTACACATTGAAAGCAGTGTCATTTATCCGTGGAATTTATGGTTTAGGATGGCTAGCTTGAAATATCGATGCCACTCTTTTATGAACCACGACGTTTGTGGAAAGAATCCATTGTTCAGTTCTCGAGTTCACTGTACCAACCACATATCGCACAGATTCCAGTTGAAAATGCACATTACAACTTTCGTTTGCATGCGTTCAGTAAATATTATAGATTAGATCAAGAATATTTTGTAGAATGTTCCGTGCAATGTCATTTCGCTTGATCTATAAATTCATCGGCGCCACATCGCATTATGTTTATCAGTTTACATGTAACTGCTGAGGAAGTTACATAGACAGAACCAAAAGACGCCTGGTCCCCAAAGTGAAGTAGCACCTGCATAAATTGGTGCAAAATTCCGTGTTACCGAAGAACCGCAATGTTGCTGTAACTCGTAATCAGTTTCATCAGTCGTTAGACACGTCCAGACCACCGGTCACGCTGTCGATCCAGCTTGTGCATTCAGAACTCGTTGCGTCATTCCAATTCATGATTCCTGAGGTTCGTTGAAGCGGTCGCAATCAATCGTCTCAAGTCAGCCTTCTGTGTTCAATAACAGCTGTTCGTGAACCCGACCCTTCCGTGGACTTTGGGACTTATCTTAACCCGCCTATTGATCATCAATCCCCAGAATTTTCTCCTACGGAAAACCAATCCATGTTATTGTAAATTTGGTAGTGAGGAGTCAATACGAAATGCTTGCACCTACCAGTTTTCGTATTCTAACTGTTGCCTACTAGCAACAAGTTTTAGCTACATGCAAAGCGGCAATAAGCATTTCAGAAGCATAGGACATTTAAGGTATTATCAACGAAGGCAAGTCGAAAACTTGTGTGCATGTCAGATTGAAAGTTTAGACAAGTCCAATTTGCTGCTTACATGTTTGTTTATATATGGAGCTGAAAACGTGATAATCCTATCTGCAAGCTTCAAGTGCTAGGTTAGCGCCACTGGTGTTTGATAGCAATAACTTCAAATATCATAACCTGTTACCCTCTATGTTCGTGGTCCAACCTTATGAAGGTACCAGCGTTATTCAGTACTGGCTGACTTCGGAACACTACAAGCTTTTGAAGCAAGTACCATGGCGTCAGTCTACATTGGATAGGACAAAAAGATGGACCGAAGACCTTACTACTGCTGTTGTCACGTTCATGTTCTGGTCCAGACTGGTTAGTTCGACTAATTTGATGGTTACGTTCGAAGCTGAGCTGAATCGCTGTTTACTCATTATGTCCACATGAATTCCCTAATTAACTAGGTTAATGCAAATTTCAACAAATGTCAAACGCCATCGACTGACTGTATTAAAACATCTGTCTTGGGACAATAGACTTGATGAAGAACTCAAACCAAAAGACATCGACGGCAAACATTCAGACAGGCAAATTATACAGCATATATGAGATCACTGATGAGTAATAGGGGATCTTGATTTTCGTATGTATTGAACATCACCCACAACTGATCGCAGCTGTCGCATTGCCACAGACTTTCCAGTTGGCCCATTTCGAAAAGGAGCCTGTTTATAAACAATCAACCAAATAAATCTGTACACCGCACTGCACACTGGTGTCAATTCTTGATCCCGAAACTTCCTTCCATGCAAGGAAAACGTTCTACATTGTTCCGGCAGTGTACCCTCACATTAATTAAGCAATTCGCAATATGTCCGAAACTAGAACGTTTCGAGCTATAAGTTGGCCGGATTGTGGATTTTTCATTCCTGCCCCCACGTCATCAGTAATTTATTTGCACATCTTTCTAATGCTGTTTACATTCAACTCTGGCGACATCCTCCGTTTTGTAATTACAAACAAAATTTTGTCACATAATGTTGCTTATCAGTTCAGACATTTTTCCCGCACACTAAAGTGACCCGATATCACATTTACGTATAAAATTCTGTCCAGCATTTAGCCTTGCGCACATCTATAGGATTTTCCCATGTCCCGTTTATCTGTTATTGTTTTTGTATTTATATGAATTGCTCGTGCTCGCCTTAGTGTTTTTCGTACGGACACGTTAAGCAGTATAAATCGGAGGGTTCGAGCAAATAGAATGTGTATCAATCGTCAACATTAGGTTGGCTTACACTTAGTATAAAGGTTGGGAAATTCTATGTTTGAGTTACACACGTTGTACCCCCAATCTACCAGGTCAAACAGCTGTAATGAGTAAGTGAGGCTTGGTTTCGTACGGTATCGGCACGTGACTGAAATGAGTATAGAAAAGGACACTGTACAACCGGAACGTTTCATTTATTTAGAATGATAAGTAAAGAGAGAACAATCGTAAGCAATGTACGATAAACTGATAAAAAGAACAATGGGGAAAGACAAGATAAATTAACTGGTGCACACAGACATTCGCAAAACGAGAGCCATTGACGTCCGTGTTTTATCGTTTCAGACAGTGTCTGTGATTAACTCAGTACCTCTTTGTTTAGGCTCCGACTAGAAAGCCGCGGACACCCTACCGACGTGAGTTTTGGTGTCAGTGATTTCATTCCCTGAACCCAAATCATACGGTGGTCACTAGACTGCAGCTTCCAGCCCAACCGACCGCTCGTATAAGACGTAGGTTGTTACATGAGGTGAATTAACATTCGTAAGTTGTGTTCAAACCAGCAACTTCTGTAAGACTATTTTAATATGATCAATGGTTAGCAGAGCCTTTCCGATAGACATCGCCAAAATTCAACATTTCCGAATTGGTACTTCCACAACAAGCCAGTAATACTTCGGAGACACCGATGACCAAACGCCGGCACTCCGTTAACATACTCTGCGTGAATGATATATTGCTTTTACACCCATGTGATAAGACTGCTCATAGATGCCTATTGTACACACGGTCTTTCACTGCCAGGTTGAGATCACGCTGATGCCGCCTATGATTTTAGTGGATTTCACCTTAGCTTTAGTACCACGATTTGTTATCTCACCAAACATCTCACTAGCGCTGATGAGACTCTCAGGGGAAATGAACTTCGTCACTACCTCCAGAGCCCCACTATACTTACAATAACACCTCCTAATTAGAAAGTCAAAATTAAATACAAAACGGACGAACTGAAGCCGTTAATCTTTCTAAGACGTACTGAGCTGTTAGTAAACCATCAATGACTAAAGCTATATCGTCTGCTCATTATAAGTCTTTAAGTCTAACGCCTGTGGATTTTCTCATGCTACCACATTCATAGTTTGTCGGATCACATTGGCATCTCGTCCATTGCAACGTTGAACAGTAAAGGAACTGGATGAATCACCTTCTGACAAATCAATTTGAGATGCTGAAGGTCCGTAATAATAAGACGCCGTAAACCCCAACTCGGTCAAAGGCTTGGCCGTCAAGTACACCCAGGATTGTGACACAGTTCTTCGGTATACCACAACGTAACAGACAGTCACGGAGTTCACGTTTGACATGAACTAAAGTTGACTGTTATGTCTAAGTCAACAAGTGATAACTATCTGTGTGAACTGCGAGGTTTAAACGCTTGACATTGTGAAGATGTTATCAATCTAGTCAAGGTCAGGGCAAATTTCAGCTTGATCTTCGTAGTTAAGTTGTTTGCGCGCCACGCTCAATCTAGGATGTGCAACGGCTGCAAGCATTTTCGACGTGATAAAAATCGGGGTAATCCCGTGATGGTTTTTGCATTAAGTGCCCGAGTCCTTTCTAAAAAATAGGAATGCTGGTAGCCAGAACCCAGTCATGTGAAACGATCTCACTTACTCAGAGTTCCCAGAAAAAACCGATGAACTATCTCATTAAGCTTTGGGGATTACCTGCATAGTCAGCAGAACAGAATTCGACTTGGTCAAGAGCCTTGCAAAAGTTAAAGAACTTGATCTCAAATGAGGTTTCTGATTCCACAATTGAATAAACGGTAAGAGGCCAGAGATCGCAAATGGTTACCGAAAGCATGATTAACGGCATAGGGTCACCAGTTTGTTGAGCGTCGCTGCAGGTTAAGGATAGGTTTACCACTCGTACCATAACTTGCCCCATTCACATCTCCATTCCTGTTATCTGTTGCTGAGACAATACCGGAAAGTTTTTGGGATTTTCCGAAGGCGGTTGCTTATTCCACCTTTGTGCACGCCAGACATCGTGGTCCAATTTTAGTTATTTGCACGGTACCAAGCGGGTAGTTTTACAAACTCATACACGCCCACTACAGAAAGGAATGTATTAGCGAGCACCGATACGTTCACATCATCTCGTGGAAGATTAGCGGCTGACAGCTGAACAAACAGTAGTATCACATGAGACAGTGCCACACTTGTAGTACATGTCAAACATTTGCCTAACGTCGTCTGGCAAATGGAATACTGGACTAGGGGAAGTAGGCTATAGTACTTGTAGGGCGCTTTACTCTTTACTAGGCTAGATACATCAAACCTCGTTTGGCGGCAAAGTGGTCCCCCACCAAAACGCATAATGGTCTTGGCATATAACTTTGTGTGATCTGAATCCACACTGATGCTGTAGATTGCCTTACAACCTTTCAAGCAGCCATGTCATCGATAGTTAACGGTTATATGGTCAGTCTTTGTTTATAATTAACTTGGTTAATTAGGTCGCCAGGTGGCACGTTGACGTCTAGAACTTCGACAATTCGTACTCACTAAAACATCTTTATTTGCATATAGCTGTAGTGACCGATCACCGTTGTTTTTTCGAAGAAGAATCTGGGTACGCTGACCACCGAAGTCACGCTGGTCAGCATCTAGCCTCCTTAAATGAGTGTTTTTGTCTCCATCTAATGTTGCAATACCATGCGTAGTGCACTGTGCAACAGGTTAAAGAGCTGATGATGAAACTTCCCTTTGCAGTCAGTAGAAATATATGGTTCAATAACAAAATTAGTCTTTCTTAATGGATGTCACCATAAACTCTGAAATACAGATGAACTGGGAACCAACCAACAGAGGCTGAAAGAGCAATACCGCACTATAATCACGAAACTGTGTTTCAGCGTGACAGCATATAGCCATGGCCAGGGTTCTCAGTATACGTGCAGGGACAGCTTTTAATTTCTTTCCATATGTATTTAAATATTGAAGATAGTACACTCAAATGGTGTGTGGAGTTCACGCTGGGCTCGTGGGGGTCACGCAAAAATACTGTGATAGCCAGTGAAAGCTCATTGAAGTTCAGTTTTATCATGTTTGGGCGTCTGTATGAAAGTTGTGCTTCTTGTCCTACAACCGGTTTTACAAGAACTTATAATGTTACGTATTACAACATCTTTTAATATTTCTGAAACGAATTTGTCCGTACGCTCGTCATCTTGGCCCCACGAACTCGTCGTTCTGTCCGACAGAAAGTCCAGTACACATATACCTGGTATAGTTTTAGTTAGTTCAGTGAAATTCTGGGAATTCTTGGGTCGTATTATTACGAGACAACCAGCCACATTTTTCTTAGAGTTTCAAATAAAATTTGCCCTTTCGTCTGTTTTAATCTCCATGATCCATTATTCAGTTCAATGATCTACATCAGATTAACTGTGAAACGCAGAATGTACAAGCGACATTTCGGTGTTAACTCATCTAGCACGCACTCTCGTCTCAAAATAGATTTTTGTTTGTAACAAAAATTCTGAGGGTAGATTGGACCATTTATCCTCCGTTAGAACGTATACCCATTAATTCAGTGGACAAAACATGACACGGTCTTGTTATTATACAAGCCACTTTGCGTGCAAGCTCGGTGAAGTTTAACTGTCTTCGAAATTGTATTTGCAACAAGTTTTCTCAGGATGGTTCTGATCCTTGTCACGTGATTGAAAAGCTCAAGTATATTAACATGGTGCAACCCGCCAACAAACGTGTTCAACGGCGATCAGATAGGTTCACAGTGAAGGGCATTTCCAATCTGGCTAAAATAAATGCCGTCGGAACAAGGATTTCGAACTATGACAACTGCAATTAGTTAACATTGTACGACATGTTTTGTGATATGTGACGATAGCACAAGATTAGCTAATCATTTATGAGGATCATGGAGCTAATCCAGTGAGGTGCGGTTGAGGTGGACAGATGTCACACGGCGGAAGTGGCACTTGAATATATGTCAGGTGGAGTTCAACAGGTTACAGTCATGTCCAGAAAGCAAGATATCATGCAGTCAGTGGTAGTCATAGCCACACGCAGCAGTGGAATTCACATATTTCCTGATAGTTTGCAGGATATGCATTAAACCGGTTTGAACACAAGAGTGATCACAGCCCTGTGGCTACTATTTACCAGTTGTGTCAGAACCGACGCCACTGTTTACGTTCCTTGTAATCAAATCCGAATTGTGTTCCCTGATACTTGCAGGCAGTCATGAGTTTGTACTCACAATCTAGTTACTTACATCGAGATGGTTGAAATGATATGGACGTGAAAAGTAGATTCCTAGACAAAAAAACTCATTTCGGTAGAGGAATACATAAGCCTTACTATGACGTAGAATAGGGACGGCATTTAAGCACCACATATGAAGATTGTTCTTGATGGGCAAAGATGTAAGCCGACCACACCGTGTTGTTTCCATAAAGGAACATCAGAGAATTTAACAGAAGGATGTAAGTAAAGATTCATTATTTGAACGAAGGAGACAGCGTGCTTCATAAAATCTTCTTATCCAAATTTTCTTTCACGAATGAAAAACAGTATAATAACGCCTTTGAATTTATGTAAAAGACAGACTGCCAGATTTCGACCAAATTGATGGTCTTGATGGAATGTCCAACAGCATATGAAAAATAAAACGGGTTGGATGTTTGATTCCCAACGCCGTATCACAGGTACATTCTGTTATAAATGTGTGATCCATAAATGACGTAGTGTAAACAAAAAAGAGAGAGTAGTACAGTTTGTAGAACACTACCTCCAGTGACGAATGGCAACAAATCATGACCACTTAATCAAGTAAATAAGCTTCGATTCGTGAATTAATTGCTTAGAATCTCAATCATTAAAATTTGAATTTAAGATTTTTGGAGAATGTGAAGTAATGCTTTTTTAGCAGTACTTCCGGACGACTCGCTGTGGGCTAGAAAACATATGCAGAAGACTTTTGATTTTCCATCAAGCATCAAGGTAACTGCAATATCATAAAAGGCTGCTTTGAACGCACTTCGGGCGTGTAGTGCCTGAGTGTCAATGCTTCTGCAACTAGATGATCCGTTTCCGCTTTACCAAAAATTACGAAGCTTAGTTCATGATATTTCCGTCTACTTCCAGTTTACTGTCTCCATTGTTGATAATGCTCTGTTGGTGGTAGAACATTGCGGCCTGCAATTTTTGGTAGTACGATAGAGTTGAAAAGTAACTGTTGGCTTGAGAGCATGTTCGATCTATTCAATTACGTTGGCCATTAACTGAACCATTCGATCAAAACGATTGCAGATGACATACCATCAGCTCTTGCACACCTGAAAGGGTGCAAAGATAGTAGTGTTTTGGACCAAAACGAAGTTTCTTATACGATGGATTCGAAGCTCAATCTTCCATACTTTACAGCTTAATTGTATCAGGGTAAAAAGGGTCAAGAGAAAAATAAGTGTAGAAAAAGATAAATTCCAGATATACGGCGAAGGGCTCACAGGCACTCTATGTCCCCTATCAACGTAAGCACTAGCTGGCTTGTAGAAGGTTTGGGGCACCGGGGACGGTGCTCAACGAAGAAG
Source organism: Paragonimus skrjabini miyazakii (assembly GCA_014338405.1). Taxonomy (NCBI): domain Eukaryota; kingdom Metazoa; phylum Platyhelminthes; class Trematoda; order Plagiorchiida; family Troglotrematidae; genus Paragonimus; species Paragonimus skrjabini miyazakii. Next base: position 356,974 of record JTDE01000091.1, read on the forward strand.
GGCGTTATGTAAAGTGCAGTCGAAACCATCAAGCGCGCACGGGTTGAATTTGAGTTACGTAACAGGGCGTGCTGCTGTGTTGTTGACGCCGTTGTAGTTTAGCTTGTTTAAGTCGTTTGCATGGCTTACTGGGCCTTCGGCTCATGCTTGTGTTGTTGCCTTTTACAGTATTGTTGATGAAGCCCCTACTTCGGAAGAACGCTGTCCCCCAGTGTCTCCACGTTGCCTCAAAGTTGATTCACGGACAACCAGAGCACAAACAGCCAGCTTGTTTGTTATATGATGAGCTTTTACGGAAACCATATATATACAATATTCCGTTTTCTCTTTTTTTGGTAGTAGCGACATTCAACCCATCAAGTGTACAGTAGGAAAAAATGAGTGATCACATGCATTTCCGTGAGTTGACTCACTTCGAATTATGAAATGCTGTACGAATGAAACAAGACTGGCGCATGACTATGTATCTAGCCATCCGACCCTCTAGGACTTCACTTCTCAACTAAAGTTTCATCCAATCGGAAAAAGGTGCCGACCGAATGTTCGAATGTGTTACAGAAAACTCGTGGGACAAAACCGCTCAGTCAATGTAATATCCAATGAGAAGAGGTAATAAAGCAGACAACACATCATCATTTTCCCAAACGATACAGCCAGGAGTATGTGCATATCTACCCATCAGTTAGCGTGCCTGGGATATCCTGAAACTGCGCCATAGTTACTGTAAAGACGACCGGTCGAACCGTGCAACCCATGGGAAATCACATTGATACACTTACTGAGGTGTCGATGCCGCCGGGGACAAATAGAACAGTCGCTGAATTTAAAAGTGACTCTTCCAACGAAACTACCCGCAAAACCATGTACTCCAATGGTAGTATGCCGAAACATTGTGCTGTCATGCATACTCATTTAAGCTACTGTCGGCCACATTCTCATAAACAATATCAGTCCACCAATATCAGTCCACCAATGCGCATTCTGGACGATGTTCAAACGCCCAAAAATTGTTTTACTCATGAGACCGTCAAACTTCTTTATTGGCACAAATGCCTGATTATCTGATGTGTGTTGTTACTGAGACAAATCCCATGATCGGTTCACTGGATTCATGTTCCGTCTTGGGGTATTAAGCTTTGTTTTCGTCTGAGTAACACACTTTTTCTAAATCAAGTACCATCTGTATCATGATTTCCGCCCCATGTTGTTGTAACCCCGAGAATTTTTGGACATGGGACGCCTGTACTGGTAATCTGGAAGCATTCAAAACAACATCAGTTGCCAGTACTGACGTTGTTCGCTTCGTTACTGGTGTTCTGAATTTCAGTTATGTAGCTGGTTAGCTTCAGCCCTAGCGTGTGCAGGTGTATGGCAGTTCATCTCTTGAGAAACTATTAGGTACGACCGAAACTAGCTAGGTGTTTATTGATTGAGTCTAAATTAGTGTTTTATATACCGTTCTTCTGATTATGGTTCATACAGTTGCGCCAACAATGTGCGCATGAGCATTGAATCAGCAGACAGTGAATGGGAAATGAGGCGTAAATTTAGTTTCGTTCACTCTCTGTAGCGTTACACTTCTGAATCGTCTGGCATCCTCAAGTAGTGTGTGATGTGCACAACTGAACACAGTCGATGCCTTCCATTTTGCCTGCATTTCACAGTACATTACTGCTCCAAGGTCAGTCTCGTGCATTTATATGTACGATTAATCCACTGGTCCATAGTTTCGCATGCCAGATAAGGTTATGTTTTAAGTCTAACCGAAATATTGGGTGATATTCATTTTGTCGATATCCAGCGGGTTATTCAAGACAACGGATTGCCAAAGTTTTATAATGCACAACATTGTGATGAATATCATTCCGCTTGATAATCAGTAGGCTGAAAGCAAGAGGTTAAAGTCCGATGGAAGACCACGCGGAAAATCTACACCGGTCAAGTCCACAAACCTTTTACATTTTGATTACTGATGAGTAGTAGGGGTTTTTATTTTCATATAGATTGAACATCACCCACAACTGATCGCAACTGTCACATTCCCATAGACATTCCGGTTGGCCCATTTTGAAAAGAAGCACTGAACTCGAATTTCGCTGTTATTAATCACTAGCGAAAGTGGTTTAACGTTCACATATGATAATTCAGTCGTGCCTAATGTGAAGTCAGTGACACAGTGGTCAACATGCTTACCTCACGAAAGCATGGCCGGAGATTTAGTCCTGGCAGTGGCAAGGATGTGCACTGCTGACGAGCCCCAATTAGAGCGAAACAGGAGTTTCGTACTTCTGCCATTCGAAAGCGGCCAACTTGATTGTCTATGGGAATGCGACAGTTGCGATCAATTGTGGGTGATGTTCAATCTACACTTATACTTTCCTGTGGTATCGTTTTGATGATAACATATTTTGATCAAGACGATTACCAGTGTTGTTAAAGGTGAGATAAAATGACTGTTCTTATAACTAAGCAAACTATTTGACGAAAGCCTCTTTACTTTTTCTGAGAAATGATAATCGCCAAGGCGATTGACTTGGGAACTACTCCTTTTAAATAATATATTTTCAAGATGTCTATCTATAATGTATCCAAAACTTGATATCTATCCCCTGCTTTGAATGACTACAGTTTCAATGAAGTGATAATTCGGCATTTTGACTTGCTAATTTACCACGTTGTGTTTTAATAGATTGCAACTTGAATCTACTGGTCATTAAAAACATCACTAAACCGTTTATTCAGATTACGAGTATGAGTGACCTCGGAGCCTTGTGTGTATAGGCCTTGGGTAGTAAACTGTAACGTAAATACACACAGTTCCTATATGTTAGGACGGAACGAATGCCCCAGCAACATAGGGCATTGCCTAATAAAATGTACTATTTGTTACGAAATCGTAATCAAAACGTATGCTTTTTAGGAAGAAAGTTCCAGTCTTCTCGCCAATTAACACTTGTCAAGTTCGACTGATAATAAATCCGTTACCATATTCTTTCTGTTCTTAACCTAAAAATTTCATCAACAGCATGTAAACCTTAAGTGAGTAAACTTATACAATATAAACAATCTAGTTTCTTGTATATGAATGAACTGAAATGTACGAAGTTCGAATCTGCCATTTGATTAATCCAACCCATCCATGTCTAATTCAGCGGATTTTCTGATGGTTGATTTTTCTCAGTCAGACAGGAAGATTGTATCCTTCTCCCCTTTCAGCTGTACGTAAAGGATCGGTACCATGTTCTGCTGGTTGAAAATGTTTACAGACAGTAGCAGATAAAAAGTACAAAACAACTGATAAACATTAGTGTATTATTCATATAGTCTATGACCTCTCGACTTTTTTTAAACTCATTTCTCAATCTAGTTGTATACTCTCAAACTTCCTGTATAAAAATGAATCTACTAAAAATGGTTATCTAAATAAATCATTCCCCTGACTCTTTGAAAGGATTTCACTACATGGGGAAAAATGAACCATGTTGTCAGTTATTGAGCAATCGGGGCTTTAGACGCAATCTCATTGGGTGCTTCGCTTGTAACATATATTGTCAATCACATCTCCCCTTCAACATCTATTTCGTTTTTTCCCAGAAGCCAGCTTCTACTGCCTTCTATTACCCACAGCTCCAATTTGGTCCTGTCAACAAAACTTGCATCTAACATGCGAAGCCTCATTCATATATACCCTAACACAACAATTGTGCATCAATTCTAAGGTCTCTCGGTGGTGTACATAATGTCGTTCTGTGAACCAGAGACAGACACAGTGACTAGATGAGACAATGAAAATTGATCTAACATTGTTGAAAGACACGCTCTCAATTGCAAAAGTACGCCTTGCTCTAGTTGATGTCAATTAATTCGTACAAACGGTTTGTAAGCCACAAACACATTTGATGACTGTTTTAACTAACGATGAGGGTATTTAATAGCTACTGTGTCGAGAAAATCTGCCACAAAGTCTGAAGTATTTAGCAAGCAGGAACCAAGTTGTGTCAGGCAGAAAGCCAACATTACTTTTGTATGAACGCTCAAGCAAATCTCTTAAAATCTGGTAATTTTAGCAGACGGATCAGCAGCATGACCTGAGGGAGACGTAAATATTGATTTTTAAAATGTCACGGTGCATAAATTGCCCAATTACTTGTAAGGTCGTTTGGAAGACTTGTAGACGACACAAACAAAAATGGGAGACGTCGGAATTTGGAAGAGAATTCTTTGATATTAACTGGTAAAATCAGTGTATTTCCTGCATACCTCATCATGGAACATCTTGACACGAATGGCAAATCTGTATATGTGAAGAAGTAGTTAGACACATAAATCTCGGACTTCGTCTTGGTGCGGGAAAGGTTATATCTTGATATTTTATGAGATTCGGTTACAAGTTTCTAGATGCTGACCAACAGACTTGCTATGTGTTAACATATAGATATAAATGCTTTTCATCGTTTGAATTACAGTTGGGAACTAGGCATTCAATAGGGACAGTGCTGTTCACATTTTGAACTACTGTTTCATCTAGTCCTCAGATGGCATGACGCTGAAATTACTATCAATACATATCCAGCCATAACCACAGGTGAATAAAACAGAGTGTAACTACTTAAAGCAAACGTATCGTTTTTCGAAGCTAAATACATGTTATTGGATACAAGACATTCTTCAATTTTGATAACACAGGACAGGTTACCGATTTAGTTTAATATTCTTGAGATCATCTTTGATCTGTAATGGTTTTAATTTTGTCTAATCTAACTAGTAAATGACTGGAGTCTTGTTTTTCACTCGCAGTCGACGCCCACTTACACACTACTTCAACATTCATGTTGCTCCGCGTGAGAAAAATAGTTGGCTCCGTTGATGCTTGAATTCGACAAACGTCACTTGATTAACCCGTCAAAATCCCGATGAAGTATAGGTCGGGGCAAGAGTATGCACCACTGAAAGACGTTAACAACAGCGAAACTCAAGTCCAGTTATGTATTTCGAACAAGATCAGCTGATAATCTTGCACGAATGCCCACATTATATCAACCGAATCCCCTACGATTTATCAATGTGAAACATGGTCAGACATTCTGTCGCTGGGACGAGAGTGTTCTGTTTTGGTTTCATCTCTGTGGTTACCTCATCGAATCCAAATCCCTGAGTAGTACTCAGAATTTGAATAGTCGATAACTGCAACACTTTAACAGTCCGTGAGTAAATGTTACCGTCTTCGCTGTTTTTTATACTGTGGTTCTTCATCAGAATTTTTGAAATATATGAAGGATAAATACACCACTGTTATGTCGGCATTTTATAGGTCGACGATCGTGAATTCCAGCTGCCCTACTCTACTGACATTGTAGAAAACGTCAAGCAAAAGAAGTTGTTTGTAAATCTTGACTGAATCACTTTGGTACATAATGAATTTGAGAATACCATCCAATGAAAGGAGTCTACCTTCATAATAATAATGCCACACACGATATTATAACCCATTGCACTCGGGTAAGTGAACATCGCGTGTACAGAAGATGACTGGGTCTATGAGAAAGTGAGAGATATCGACCAAACATGAGCACATCACGTATTTCTCTCGTTTATGCTAGTAGCGACCTACGACCGCCTCTATCTGTGCTTCACCTAAAAGCCTGGTTGTTAATCTCTTGCCTCTCTTTTGTTCCCTTAGTCTTTCTTGAACCTGACTGACTTGCGTTGGTAGATGAGCAAACAGTAAGTAATTACACATTAATCAACGTTTGGTTCTACTATCGCCACGCGACCTACTGACGATCGAACGGACTATCCGATTGGACAGATTTGGCAGTGAATACTTGTTACCGTGAGTCGTATTGTATATTTGGTTCGAGAGAATAGCTTTACCAAAAAAAGCGGTGGTTTCTTAACCGTTTGTCTCAATCTTCTAATATTCTCAAAGTAAACAGGTAACCATTCTGTCGAGGTCGTTATCACAGTTAACAAGATAATTCTTGTAGTTGTACACCCACTGACTACCAAACATATAAATCCGATCTCATTCTCTACCTAATCGGCTATACTGCAAGTTAACTGTTGAAAAATTTCTGTTACTACTTTCTACAACTCAACTCTGTGGAACAGGGTTTTTCAAACACCTGCCACTCGAAACAATTAAAAAAATATGCTTGGTTTTCGATGGTATCCTCCTTCCACTCCCGTCATTATAGTAAACAAATGCTGACGAGCTATTAACAAAATGTTCTCATAAAAACCCCTATTACAAACCAAACAATGATATGAAAACGGTAGTGTTGTACACTATTTCCAGTGCTGTTGATAACTGCAGTAGCTAATTGTGGATAATGTACAAGATACACATCTTAACACGAACTACCATGTAGGTACAATTGTAGCGAAAAGACGTCCAATAAAGCACAACCATTATTGTCCAACACGCTAGTTCACATGCTACGCGCGCGCTCGCGTTTATTAGTCAGCAGCCTAGTCCACAACACCCCGAGGTTTCCGCTCACGCGTCGTGTAAAATTCTGCGTAGTTCTGCACTTCTGTGGGTGATCGGTGCCTTCTACCCGGGGATTTTCCGCCTGCCAATCTTCGTCCGTCGGTCCGATTCCGTTGAGCGATGGCTCGTCCGGTCGTTCGTGTTGTCCTCCATCTATCCACTGTGAGCTTTGTCTGTCCTTCACGAACGTGTCGATATATTCCCCTGAGTGTTGGAATAATCGAGCCTCTGATTTGGCTATCCATCCTATTTTCCGTGCCATGTCTCACCCGTTAGTCCGATCCGATCGAGCGATGACTTATCCGATTGCCCCTGTTGTCCGCCATCCGATCGTTGAGGGTTTGTGGACGTGCCTCCCCCCCGCGTTGAGGCATTCTGCCGAGTGTTTGAATACTCGACCCTACGGCGTGACAATCCACCACACAATGACTTCGTATTAGTTTCTTATTTCGTGCAATCTGTCGGCATGTGACAATCAGTTCCAGTTGTGACTTGACTGAAATTCACTGTACAATGTGATATTTATTTGCTTATTCGTAGTTCAGTTTTCAACTACCTCTCCTTCCAAACCAGCGTGCAAACTGTTTGAGTCTCCAGGTAGACATTTTTCAGTAGAACTAAGTTTGGCACCAAGTGTTTAAATGGATATGAGTAGTTTATCGTGTAACCAATTCTACCGCCTACGGCTTTGAAGGGTGACACATGCCAGCTCATGCCATGTTTTGTGTTTTACATACACAAAGCGGGAGAAAGCAATATCATTGTGCTTGGTTCAAAACAACCAAGTTCATCTACTCATCTAAGGATATAGTACCTAATGCGAGAAGAAACCTCCAAGAGGAGCCTTCTTCGTCTAAGAAACACTATCACGAGACAGATCTTTTGTCTTTAAGGGTGCAGACATGTCAGAACCATAGGGAAAACATTGTTCTGGGAGTAAAATTGGTCACGTCCTTCTCAAGAGGAGACAGTGTGGTAGTCTTGATTGACCCAACCCAGTGTATTGGTGCACAAACCGCAGAGTATTACATGAAACTATTAGTATGTGAGATGGTCTTCAATACCAACCTCTTATACATATGAATCCAGTGTTCACAATGGAAACTGCTTAGTTACAGTATAAATCAGTGCTAAGGATAAACATTGTCTCTCAAGGTTGACGGATGACTGTGATCATGTGATCATGTCACCACTACAGCTGATGTTAGCCAAAGACGGAAAAGACAGAATGAATAATAACTTGAACGTATGAACAGTTACCGCACAAAATAGATTCATTTGCAGGCCTCTAAGTCTTCTGAACTAACTGAACGTGTTTTTTATTCTCATTGCATCGCGCAAACCAGCAAACATTAGGAACATCATTGTAGGCGAAAATGTGAAATGAACTTCGTGAGGCTCCCGTAATACTAACTGTTCTTGTAAGGTGTGTTTTCTTAGTTAGAGGAATACATTCGTTCTGGCTGGTTTCCATTGGATTAAAATATGATCCTTCCCATAAGAAATGCTAGTCAGCCTCCTGTAAGGTGTCTCGTTTCTAAAGAAGTGCTGTATTAGTAATAAATAGTTATTTATCAAACTGTACTTGTGAACTTAAGTATCCACATCCGGTAAAACTACCGTGTGAGCAGCTTAAAGCTTTACAGAAGTGTATTTTGCACATTTTCAGTAAATCGAAACTGCGACTCGACTCGAATGAGTGACAGAAACAGAATGCCAAGGAGTGGTAGGTGCTCTACCACCTGAGTTACGAAGGCACGAAATCATTCATGGGAAGAAGTTCTAAAACATCCATTTCATTTAAGTTGATGTTCAAAATCCACTCACTGCCATTGGAACAACCGGACATTCAGTCTTTCAGAATAACCCAGACCTTCCTTCTGACGACGACGACTGCAAGAGTACGCACTATTCAGATGCAACGCGCTTGTGATTTCTTGACCACTAAAACTTGCTTGCTTAGGAAGCAGAACATTGGTGACTAAATATTCTATTGCCCACACTAACTGAGATAAATGTGGAAAAACAATCTCTGTTCCACACAACAATTCACAAGTTATACCAGTAGACTCAGTCAAACAAGAAATACCGATTGGTTTTCGCTGTTCGTGTTCTTCATTTGTTGCTGATAGACGTAGCTTTCTCGAGTGACTCTAACAGTGGAAAAAATTATTTCGTGTCCACTACTTGCTTTGAAATAAAATCCAGACCAGCACGACTACGTGGCTACCCTCGCCACCAAGGTGCACCGTCCAGTCGTTTCCAGAATTGGGAACCTGGCTCTAGGGTAAATCCAAGCAGTTGGCATGAAACATATTTTTCGGGTAAACCGAGTGCTTAAAACAACTGAACTAGAGATTACTTTGAAGAAACCTGGTAGATTTACCAAAAACATTCTCACCTGTATGTGAGCAGTAGGTGTGCAAATACTGTATCCGTGTATCTGACGTCTCCTGATCGAACCTTCCTCTCGATGCGTCTGATTTATGATTGATCCACTTGAACAATGTCTAAAAAACTAAACAGTGTGCAATTATTAAGGCTTACGGATTTCATTTGTGAAATTATTATTTGTAGACAATTTGTACTATCATTGTTTCAGTGTAACATATCCAGAAAAAGTTTTCTGCGTATAGATTGAACATCAACCACAATTGATCGCAGCTGTTGCGTTCCGTTCAACAATTCAATGATTTCTGTGATTTTACCTTGGAGAGAAGTCCTAGTCAAGGCATCATCGATTGGAGTTTACATAACAGTTACCGTGTCTCCTCCCGAGGCGATCGGTCAACTTGATCATTACTCACAAGCGAGTGTGGTTGAGTGTTCACATATGATAATTTGGTCGTGCCCAATGTGAAGTGAATGGAATAGTGGTCAACACGGTTGCCCTATGAAAGCGTGACCGGAGTTCTAGTGCTGACGAGCGCTAATGAGTCGAGTGCTTCTTTTTGAAAGGGGCCGACTGGAATGTCTATGGGAATACGACAGCTGCGATCAGTTGTGGGTGATGTTCAATCTATATGAAAAAGCCAAAATTCCCTATTTTTTATTAGTGATCAAAAGCTTTAAATCCAGTGATCATCTTCCGACCTTGTTCAGAAGTTTGATTGTGATGCGAGTAAACATATGTCTCCTTAACTCCATTTGACGAAAGGTGATGACAATGACAAGCAGTGCCAACAACTACTGCATTGTAGAAAGCAAAGGATTACATTAACAAGAGGTGTGTCACGGAGTGGATCGACATAATGCTATATCGTTGACTTAACAGATCTCATTATGCTCTTTTTAACGCATTATCCATTTTGATAGGATGATTATCTAGAAGAATAATCAACCTAGGTTTAATTCCATTATCAGATGACTCAATGTTGTCTAGTTTACACAGTTCGAAGTGCTACTATAAACCGAGATGTGCAGATGGGTAGTTTGCCATGACGTCAAAGTGAAAGGCTGATTTGATAGTTCAGATTCTTGAGGGAAAATCTGGGAAATTTTATAACGATAATACCAAACTAAGAACAAGAATCGAAAGACTGTGAATGGTACGATATGAAAAGGCGCAAATAGTTGTACTGCTCATTAAAAATGGAATAAATTCTACCATTAGAAGTACACACCCTGATTACAGTTACTTGTCACGGTTCGTGCGAAAGGTGTCAGAATGATGCAACCAATGGAATAAAGGCAGAAGACGAGTTCATGAGGACATGTGTGTTACGGCCAACTCAATAACATTACCTATGTGACGGGTTAACATTGGTGAACTGCCCCTGGGAAACAAGAGTGAGGGACGCCCACTTGTTGACCTTCAAATTATAAGGGTGTAGACCAAAAAGAACTGAAAGATACGTTGTCACTTACGAAAGTAGTGTCAGTACAAGAGTAGATACACGCGTAAACTATATGTGGTCCGGTTCATAACTACTTTTCAAACACAATAAACTCTTAATTGAACAGAATTCAAGCAGCAAAGCACTGTCTTCTTGGGTTTTGCTTGCGGTTATTTGACTGCCCGTTTGAAACACATACTCTACTCATTCTGAGCAGGGGCACTGTTCACTAAAACTGACTGATTAGGGACATTGTTCCGCTCCCGTTAATATTTTTTGTGAACGATACTCCTGTGCTAGGGTCACAGTTGATTTCACCGTAAACGTTGTGGAAGAAAGCATCTGAAATATAGCTGCTGGCATCCGCGAGATTCGTATTAGCCCGTCAAACGATCGTACCCATGTCGTTGCATGTGGATTACGTCAGGTCGGTCATGGTTACTTGCACACATCTCGCATCCAGAAAAGACCTGAAGGAATAAGACAAGAAGTTTCAATTATGAACTTTTGGGACAGCACAGTTACGAAAAAACCAACGTTTGGAATCGAAGTAATACATGGTTAGAATCGAGCCTAAAACCTCATCCGAAATCTGGAAGATGTATCAAGGAGAAACCGGAGGGATGGGGCTAATCAAACAGGAAGTCTAAATGTAGGGAAACATTCTCGCTTTACATTATACCAGAAATTAGTGCGAATTTGGTCGCCTCAGCCCACTACTCTTTGGACGGGTTGCGTTAGTGGGCGGCATCTGTGTTTAAACTTGCTTTGTCACAGTGCACTAATTTAACTCATATCTACCTACACATATCAGTCAAACTGACTTGCATCGCATCAGTCAAGGTTCTTCCCACAATACCTGTACTCGAAGAGCGTATGTGTATGTGTCCGTTCTATACACTCTATCCAAAGTCACGTTTTGCTATCACAATAAAACCATTCTGATTCAAGTAGTAACCTACAATTTTTCTTGCAGGTTAAATGAGAAAAATCAGTAGATAACTTGCTCGTTTGATTGTAGTCTTTTTTCTCTTTGCTCCATCCCATCGTTAGTAAATCGCCTGAATCGTACGACGCATGGTCCATTGTAGATTAACCTTCATAGGTGAAGGTCATTCAAACACGAAACGACATAACTGTGTTTGTCGTTCCAGTAAAAACACTGCCTAAGTAGGCTGGCATTTTGATAACCTGCGTGCCGTTCATAGTTGGGGGGCCAATTCTGTCATTACACGGGCATTTGCTTCGGCTATTTCTACCCAGCGGTCAAAAACCTCTCTACCCTCAGTCGTCGGAGAGATTTACCGTTCCGTCTGGAATAGCAGACTGCACATGTATCGTTTGAACTCATGTAAGCTTTCATGTATTTTGGTTAAAAAACGTGGTACAATTTTCAACACAAAGGGAGGTTTACGTTATGTCAATACACACAATGCAGACTATTAACTTGGCATGTGTTTTTTGGGGCAGTATTACAAGATGCCTTATGACATTTAACACTGGAAAGGAAAAAAATGACATTCTGTCAACATGATAGACTTTAAACGTCTAAACATTTCCAATACAGTTTGTTACATTCCATTTGATTGGTACATGATGAGGAAATATAGCAGTACGTATGTAGTATATCTGATCACATGACAAATGGAGGACAGGAAACAGCCTCTGACAAGTGAAATGGTTTTCCTACATTAAACACCCCTCAGAGATGATAGTAGCTTATTCCTAAACATTTAGACTGACAGTACCACACCAAATTTTCTATGATTTCCAGTTTTGTGTTGAAGATTTCGTACGTGGGATTTCGAGTTTCTGGTGTGATGTAGATAATTTCAAAACTAGTTACTGATTATTCAGCGGAACACTTTACATTCACAAGCATGGAACTCAGCCAGAGAAAAACCTACCTAACGACCGATCGTAGTAGCAGGACACGGTAATTATGAACCCGAAAACGTAATCCGGAGACCAAACCATGTCACGGGAATTTCAGCTGAAATGCTTGTTCAAAGGGCTTACTCAATAACATCATCGCAGCTTAGTCAGGTTAGCAGACGATCTCAACAAATCGCCGGAAACGATAATCTTGTTTGATTACACAGAGGTGTACGCGCGTATGGGGCCAAATTTCTTGCCTCCACAGCCTCAAGGTTTTTGCTATCGTGGTCCATGATCGACAGCCTCCTCCATCCTGGTTAATTTAATGGTGTAATGACAAACTGGCGTTAATTAGATTCGGACCGATAAAGAGATCACAAGATTGAAAAATGTCACTCTGCCTTTTGTCAACATGGCTATATAATTTCACGTCAGTATATACACATCATGCAGTAAACATAGAAACACAGCACAATATGTCTCCGTTTCAACATGAAAATTGATAGTCTTCAAACAAATATTAACTTGTAAATGTGTTTGATTCATAAATACGACTTTTTATTATCTATCGTTTGATGAAAATATTGTCGTCATAACACGGTCCGTTAGGAATCTGTTATGCTTACTTTGTGTATTTGCAGTCATTGACGCGTGCTGCCTTCCAATCCAGCGCTGACTTCCAAGCACTGGGACGTTTAGTGTTCACAGTTACGTGTTATCGATCGTGGACCGTGTTAGCTAAAACATTGAGACAACGGAGCCGAGCGACTTGACCCCAAATGTGAATTCACTCTGTGTCATCCACAGCGGTTATTGTTCCGGTGGTATGTTGGGATCGTTCGTTAACCCGACGCAGTTGGGTGAATTCTCTTGGCAAGCCTTTCAGTTGAAATTCCCGTGACACGGTTTGGGTTCCGGATTTTGTCTTCGAGGATATGCTTGTGGGACCAACTTAAAACCAACAGTAGGTCTCATCTTTGTGTGAATCGTAAAATTATGGTGACTTTCGATCCCAATATCACATGTGCTGATGAGACAAACATACATGAGTGCTTGATTCTCTAAATACACTTGTAATGAGCTTCAGTGGTTGAGATGCACAGTTGTCTTATTTCTAGATAACTTCTCCTCGGTGGTTACATGTACAGGAAATCGCAGGAGATGTACAGTTGTCCCCTCCTTAATGATGATACACGAGCAAATAGGAAGAAAATTGTTAAACGTTCCCATACTTCTCGTATGCTCAGCTGTGTCATGATTTAACACTAGTGGTCATAATTCTAACTATCTAAATCAAGACTTCAGTATAATCTGACTGTAATCCACATTGACATCTACACCTTGACAACAAAGAAAGTTGGTGATCAGAATAACAGAGAGAACAAGATTAAGAAAGGCAAAAAGTAAAATTGAAGTTACAAATTAATGTATGATTGCAACATTAAACATTTTAAAAAACGATAAATCAAAATCAAGTTTCTAGTACGCCTTTTAGCAATACTAAAAAGAATGGACATATAAGTGAACATATTGTTTGATAACTTATCTCCTAGTCCGAACAAGTGTGGACGAGTATGATGTAGTTGACCAAGCAAAACATCACTGAATGGTCGAGCAGGAATCACGTTTCTCTGTGATAAGTCCGACTGATGTCTTCATCTGACTCTACTAGAGATAAGTCTTCGAAGGCAAAAGGTAACCTCTTGAATGATCAGATCCAAGGCAAATTTCAGCTGACCAAATAAACCCTAATTTTTAAGAATAAGTGGTCGACTAAACCTCTTTTCAAACAGAACAATTTAGAGTATCGCTTGTTCAGCTGGATTTGGCAAGTTAGAGGCATAAGTAACACTTCTTGTCGGACATGTCTACGCATCCGTGTCAGCACCATTATTGCCGAGAACGAGAAAACGATACGTCCCGTGATACCCGGCGTCATGTGACTGCTGGAAATAAGTCATTCAAAGAAAGTTTGGTTGTGTACACTAATTAGAAGAAATCATCACGAATATTATAGGTTAACAAATAGGCATTCTCCCGTGTAAGCGATAAATCAAAACACTACAGACCAGCGACAGTAAACACGTGACTGTATACAAAGATTACATTCGTCAAAGTGAAAACCTCACACCCGGTGGTGAAGTGGTCTATTTCACTGGAACAGTCGGAATGTCTATGATGAACAACGGAGTATGCACTCGACCCTCATCCACTAACAATTTACGACACCGAACTGTAGTCGAACTTTAGACATCGACCCGTAGTCCAGAAAAACATCGAGCTAAAAGAACGCGGCGGGGTTCAGAAACAAACCGCATATTCTCAACAATGTTTCAAATCTGATAGCTCGAGCCTAGTCTGGGACCAACGCTAACAAACAAACGGATTGTAAGAAATGCGAGGTGGGTTCCAGCCCAATCGGTAATCCTAAAGAGCATGTCAAGTGAAATTTGTGTAGAATCTTCGAGTATGCTAAACAACGCCCAAAAAGGTACAGATGAAACGACCTTGAAGAATAGAATAACCGGCAAGTCGTTAAGAAAATGCAAACATTTGTTACGTGTAATTAGTTGTACGACTGAAGAAAGTGACACTGGGTTCGTATCAGGCCTCCTAAAGCAGACATACACAGAAGCACACATGCAAAACAAAGAAGCGATAAAACGCGGTTGCAACCGGGATTCTTAGGCAAGCCACGGGTTCACATAAGCTACACTAAAGTTTGCAGACCACGTGGTCTCTAACAGAATTGTCCTGGTCACTCTTTCTGAGAGAAACCGAGACTGACATTGCATGAAATAGTACACGTAATTGTGCTACTTTGTATGTTTTCGAGGCAGCGGTGTTTCGTCACTTTATTTGATAAGTCAACCAATCCTCTACGACGGTGACTTCCAGACAAACCAGTTTCTTTAGTGCATTCACTTATTTTGATGCATGATCGTGTTTTAGTGTAAGGTGCCGAGTAACCACCTACCTTCAACGTTGAACTGAAGACTACAATTTTTAGTTATATTTTTTCCTTCTATACAGTGACGGGAAACTTTGCTACACAGAGTGTGTATAGCAATATGCTTGAGTTATCTGTGATAGACCTAGAGGTTCACAATAGACTAACGGATAATCAAACTACCATATTTGAGGTGGGTAACAACGTGAACCAAAATGATTTGGTTTAAGTATTTCTGATCAATCTGTGAACCGAGTTTTTACAAGCCGCATTAATACGAAAGGTACCGCCATAGGAAATATTGACATTGTGTGTATGTTAGCAAAACTCACCTATTTTCAAATCGTGAAGCCTTGGAAGAATTATCACTAGGGAAGAGTTTAGTTTACCTACAATTCCCTGCTTATGAATGCTCAGTCTGCCAAACAACCGAAATAACTTATTCACTATAACTCGGATTAACTAGTTATCCTACTGTATGTAACTTCAATTCCTTTGTTTGTTAGAGAGACTGATCGGGATGATTTTATCACACCTTGGGCAATTCGTACACTTCCAAGTTGGTATGTTGAAAAAACACATTGAAAGGCTGATTTTCTACAACATTTCACACCCAACAGACATATTTCAAAGTGAGTATATGAGTGATAAGAGATTGCCGAGACAGGTTTAATAGCACAGGTGATAAATTCACTCTGATCTATCTTCAAGCATCTGTTCTAAGTCAGAGACAGTAATCGTCCCCATAGCTTTCAGCTTGTTGTTAAGGTGCACATGTTGATGCTTCCAGAAGCATTTCCTCGCTCTTCGATTTCAGAAATGGTTTGTGAAATCATGGCGGATACCATGGCAAGCACGTACTGACCTAATATGGACATGTTTGATAGCTGTAACAGTTTAATCCGGATATGAATTGTTTAGGTTTCAAGGTGTGTCTCTAAAACCTGACTGTTTGTTTTATGCTTGTGCGTTCCAACAACATAATTTCCATTGCGAATCGACCGGAATCCTTTTGCACTCAACATTTGACACCCCCTAGACATACTAAACGACCTTGAGTTGGCTGGTACGTCAAAATAAGCATTGCAGATGCGCCACAACATAGATCTTCTCGACTTGCCAAACCTTCGCTAATATAGTGAAACCAAGTCACAGGTAATACATTAATGTACCATCGAAATATTCAACAAATTAGAACCTTCGAAGAGCTTTGTTTTTACTTTGTAATTGAAGATGGTCACCAAAGGCTACTAGTAGTGTGTTTCCTCGACGCATATGTGAGATAAAAGCTCGGATATGCGGTATCAGGACAGATAATTACAGGCAGTACAAAGCAACAACAGTTATATAATGAGACCAACATGAAATCTGTCAACTAAATAAACCGCAATCAGAGAGGACAGGGCTGCAGTTTACAAACGTTTCATGCGCACACTAGGGAAGATGATAGTTTGCTTGTTCCACAGATTTCGTCCAAAGGATGGTATATCATTTTAATTTATCTTTTACAAGGTTGCGTAGTGAAGATGTTTCAACCAGTTCAAGGTCATGCCTGGAAATACGTGTAAATGCATCCTCAAAGGATTTCGTCGTTACTTGATGCAAATGGTGTCGGAAAAATGTTGAAATAAATCAGCTCGGGCGTGGGAGGATGGGAAGTTTCAAAATCTGGCTACGAATTG
Organism: Paragonimus skrjabini miyazakii; assembly: GCA_014338405.1. Classification (NCBI taxonomy): domain Eukaryota; kingdom Metazoa; phylum Platyhelminthes; class Trematoda; order Plagiorchiida; family Troglotrematidae; genus Paragonimus; species Paragonimus skrjabini miyazakii. The sequence continues at coordinate 373,813 of JTDE01000091.1, forward strand.
GGCAGACTCCAGTGCAGAACCTCGCCGATTGCTGGAAAACGTCCCAAAGTTTAGAATCTCGTAAATCGTTCGATCAGTACGGGGTTTTAGCGCCCAATCATCGCGGAAATGTTCGTCCCGTAACGGATGTCTGTTAGATACACTAAAGTTTATAACATGTAAGTTAGGCCGGTCATTCGGAATGGTATAACTTCCTAACAATGTGATGCAGAAGCATTTTTGTATGTCCAACTCAATAAACAATATCAGCTGCATGCTCTCGCGGAAACGAGACTGTCGGACAGGTGAAACAAAACATTGCGAAAACAAATTTAACCTCAAAATACTGGGATTCGTGACACATGAAAGAGTCGCATGGTCTTAAGCGTGTCAGTTTATAGTATTGAATCGCCCACTTACTATGCACCCAATCATACGATTCGTACCTCAACAGGAAACGGAACGGACGTGAACACTATCGTTTGTTGGAAACGAGTCAAAAACCAGACCACAGAGGGTTTTGTATTATATGACAAACAACTGTTATACAAGACAGTCAGGAAACGCAGCAACTCTTAAGGGACGACTACATATGCTAATCGTGATGTGAAAACAAATCACGCTTTGTGGGCATCAGCAAAACAAACCCGACATACAGAAAAGTGGTTTAGATCGAGTTATGAAGTACGAGCATCCGATCCCTTGGCTGCAACAGGATTAGCCTATTGGAATAGTGCAGATCCTTCCATTCCACACTGAATCTGTCTAAGGTAGTTTAGACTGGAATATTCCAGCTTCATTTCTCGCAGCCGAAGTTCAACTCCATCTGTAGTTTAACAGTTTCTTAGATGATTGTGTCCTCAAAACTGACTCCATCGCTGTTGCCCGATTAACTGTACCTGTTTTATTGAAAGATGATCTTCTTGCCCCCTCCCTTGTATGACTGTTGAGCGATTAAAGTAGTTTTCCTACTGTTTGATCGACAGACCGTTAACAACATTTGGTTTGTCTTTTGAACCTTGACGCTCTGAGACTCTGATTTGCCTCTCGACTTCTGGCGTTGTTCAATAGCTCTTCCAGTAAAAGTCATAGGTTTTCATAATGGCAGCTTTTCCCAAACGGTTGATCTAATTGGTTCGTCGTATGAAGGTATGTGAGCCACTTTCATTTCATGCAACGGTGTCTTTCGATGACCTTGATGACTTGGTCGTTCATGCAGCCTCTATCTTACAACAGTCCCTGGCTAGTCTCCAGTGACTAACCCTAAAGTGAATGAATCGAGCTCTAGGTCTTTCAAGAAGCTAACGTTTTACTGAAAAATTACTGTTAGATGCCGATGGCTTAAAAGGATACAGTAGACCGTTCGTTGTTCTTAGTCTCTACCTCAGCAGATCTTCAACTAGAGATTTTTCTTCCGGAATGTGTCAATTCAGAGTCGTTGGATGATTGAAAAGAAAGACCTCAAGGACGCGGGCCATATATTCCTCCCCTTTGGCCTCTTCAAGGCTCTTTTGAACCTGTCCACGAACTGACCGGCTCGGCCATTTAATTGCGGGTGGTAAGGCAGTGACCTCAGGGAATTTATACTAATCCGCTTGCAAAAGTCCACAGCTGTTCTGGTAGTAACCTGACGTCGGTTATCTGACACGACTGTTTCCGGTACTCCGGCACGGTCGAAGATTTGACCCCGCTTCAGCACCGATGTCCTATTCATCAGGTGAATTTCTGGCCACCTACTGTATGCTGTGAGAGAAATAAAAAGTTTGGGCAGTTTACTTATCCAGCAAAGTCGACGTGCGCGCGAATACACGGTATCTCGGGAATTTGAATGTTGTGAGGGCCTCGCATTCAGTACGCATGCCAAAGTCTTTGTAAAGTTTCTCGTTATCGAAACCTACTTAAGACCAGTGAACAAAATAACTTGCAAATATTTCCACCAGGATGATCCCAAAATGGTTGCGATGAAACTGCTTGTTCTGAGACCAGACAGGACGACAAACCATACGTTGGATATGACGCAAGTGTGAGCGAAAGAGCGAGACATCGTCCTCGCTTGAGATGGTGCTTCATCTTACCGTCGAGGCGATCTTGAGGCCATCCGTTGCGAAGATACTGCTGAAGATGTTAAGCACGAGATCTCATCTTGTCGACTTTTGGATTGTCGATCTATTTACAGAAATACTCTTGATTGCTTCTGTTGCCAGGTATTTCACATCGTAATCAGCCAAAATGGCTACAAACACACTGCTACTGTTTACAGTGGTGCGCAAAGTAGTCAACCGTCAAGAGGTATCCGCTTGTCTTATGTTGGGTATCGGTTGATGCTTGACAGTTAAACCATAGCTGAGGATTATGGTTACCCATTGCTGAGAGCAATTTGCGATGTATATTAGAACACCTTTCCTTGATCCGAATACTGCAAGTAGCGGGGCTTGGGAATGGTCAAAAGTATAGAATGACACAGCAATTTTCAATATATAGCCTCCAGGCTTTTTTGAATTGACCATAATTTCTGTCTATTCCTGGACTCTGGACTGACGGTTTATTGCTTTTTCAGAACCATCGGGGAATCGGTGGGATATGACCGCGCCAGTACTGTAGCTTGGAGTATCCGAGGCCATCATAATACCTAATGACGGGTCGAAATGAGTCAGGAGAAAATCACAATCGACCATAGCCCTAACAACGTCAAAAGCATTTTGGCATTAGGAAACCAGTTTCATGTTGCATCCTTTCCCAGGGGTTGATTTAGCGGCCCTCGGAAGTGGCGCATAGAAAGTCAGAAAGTATTGTAGTGGCCCACCAGTTCTGGAGATGACAATAACGTTGAGACGTCAGCTGGACGGAGTATTCGATTAGATGCGGCGACATTGAGTGGGTCAGGGTGGTGGCTGAGCTGTTTGACGATAAACCCCCAGATGTTCGTTTGAGTAAATAAGCATGTTTATTTTGATGTACGAACTCCAACAATAAATTTTTGAATACGATTGAGGACACGACCGAGTATTTCATAAAAACCATCAGGATTGGTGACCATTAAAATGGTGTCTTCCATATATGCTGCTACTTGATGGACGTCATACAGCGTCATGTCCATAACCTTTCAACAGATTATAGGAGCAGATTTCAGTCCAAAACTGTGGCGACCGTATTGGACTAATCCCTGATGGCTGTTGATGGTCAGCAGTTCTCTGGATTTTTCGTACATTCCAACTCCCAGGTAAGCTTCGGCCAGATAGAGTTTGGTAAAGCGTCCGACATCAATAAACTCTGCAAACACGTCGTCAGAAATTGGAATAATGTATTGGTGGTCCTTCAGTTCGGCATTCAATCCGGTTGAAAACTCTACATGCAAGAATAAGCACTAAGGTAGCCAAAACACAAACTGCAGCTAAAACGTTGGCTAACATTTTCGTACCTTTCAAAGGTGATAGCGTCAGTTAAAGCGTAACCAAGAAGCATAGTGTGACAATAATACCTTCGCGTTCAGTTTACCTCCACACTAGTATTGCAGCCCCAGTTGGAAGATAGGTTGCCTGTTCATGCTGCCTATTTTTGTGTTTACCCTCCCGTTTGTTCCTATAGAACAAACTACATAGGTCGCACAACACGACGATTAACTGAACGCATTCGGGAGCACCAACCGGTATGGTTAACGCGAGGATCAATAAGACGCTGTTCGTCTTCGATCGCTACGCCCCTGATCGAGTCAGACGACTTGACCGGTGCGACCGATTCGTTCAAGCCAATCTATCGAACATGTGGGATACAACCAAGGTAGGTCAAAGATCGTATACTGTGAATTTCAGAGGCCATTGCAATTCGACTGCACTCACTACCGCTGTGCGCCCCAAGGATGGCTAGTCAAAACATTGAACCTTAATAGGCCGTGTACGCAAACTCAGGATAGAATGATTGCGTAGAGGTGAAGTTTCTCCCACAAGCTTCATACAATTCATGTGGTCAATGTCACGTAATCAAGTCTCATGACTCCAACCATACAGCCACTACTGACTGACCTCTCTTGTCCCGGTAATATGTTAACTACCACCCGACCAAACCCCTAGAAATGTTTAGTATTCAGCCTGATGATGAGACACCGAAAACGAGCTTGTTTGTTACGCATTTTTTCTCATTACTAAGCGGGGGCATATTCATTTGTTGACCAGGTCGAGCGTTCCACATCAGGAGTTGTGTCTAGCCATTGGTTTAATAACCATAGCCTCTTCTGTGGTTCACATTTTCCCTTAAAGTGTCGGACAACAAGTAATGAACGTTGGAACTCGGTGCATATTGATTAGAACGTGTTAGAGAAATAACTGACCTGACTACCTACATGACAAGCCCAACAAGTTGATTGGGAAACATGTGCGGGCACTCTCATTGGAGATGTCGTGATGGTTTTATCACGGTAAATCGGTTAACGGAACAGCGACCTGTCGACATCGGACGAGGTTATTCGAATCCCTACACCTACTTTACCGAAATTAAGCTACATCATTCAATTTCATGCATTTGTACGCGGGACTTGAGGGTAAGTGTCTTTTGTTCAGAGATACTTACAAAGAGAAGAACAATCGTTAAGCTACCCAAATTGCGGTTTTACTTTTCAGTATCTTCAATGTATAGGAAATATGTTACCGCTTAAAGTAATCGTTGTTTTTCAGATTTCTTTTTGATTTTATCTACCTAGATTTGGACAGAATGGATGAGATTTCTGTCTTTTTTATCACTGTTAAAATGATCTTCCTGCTGCATAGCTTTTTACTCAGTTGTTTAAGTATTTTGAGGTAAATAGGGGAAAATCTACTGGCAAGTACAAAAGTAATACATGCGGTGAAACGATCGAATTGTTAATATCTGTCCGTAGCCTGAAATGACCTATTGCACATATGCTAATGACAACCTGCAATATTCTCATTCATCTACCTGTGACAACCAGCCCTATCTGCTGTCTATCTGGTATTATCAATTTTCACCGGTTTTAACTTGTAGGTTAACCAAATAATAGCTGAATAATTATTCAAAGTACAACTCGAAGTTCACCATTGGAATAGAAAGCCACTACAGACTATCATTTTGAAATGTTGCCATGATTTGCAGAATAGATGCATTGGCTCAAAAGTCATTTCGTTGGGAGGGGGAAACATTAACTGGCCAGTAGACGCACTTTCTCAGCTTTGTTGTGCTGACATACAACGAGAACTTGGTCTGCTGTGTAACAAGCAGAGTGCAAAAGGAATGCATGCCGGATACCATACAAGACGGTACACAACAAGCTCATGACTCACTAAAGATTTCTAACTAGATACGTGTAGCCCAAAATAAATCATGCAATCTTTCATACGGCCATAGAAGCTTAGTTTAAGTCTGTCACGTGAAAAGGAATTAACTGCTGAGGTTATCATCTGCTGAATTTCCAACACAGAATGCAACTTCCGTTTCATTTTGTTATTCATTACCTACCTAGTTTTACTACCACAATGATGGGGGTCTGCGAGTTTTCCTCCTTATTTTGTGTTTATTTTTTCATCCATTGTTGTCAAGCTAGTTACTCTGAGGGAACCAACAAACATTCGTCAGAAAAGTTTGATCAACATCCCTTGAAATGACTTTGAAATGGTTTGCAGACGCCTATTTCTATGACGACTGGTTCTTAGCTGAGTAAAAATAGTCAACACTTGAAGCTGGGAAAGAGGTTGGAAATCACCCACAAGATGCGTTAAGTCCACCACACAGCTGTCAGGGTATGTCTATTGTGAACGACATCACACTCTACAACACATGTCTATTCACACAAAACAGTTCGTAAAAACCTTCCATCCTCGTTGATCAATCATCCCTGAACCATTCGAATCTCAAGCGGGTGTAAACCAATTGACCTTATGGTAGGCACGTTTACCGATCATACGCATTCACCTAGTTAACCTGTTGCGATTTCCATATATAATTCGCACATATCTCATTTACTTGCAACAGGACCATGTTAACAACTGAATACACGCTCTTCGCGTGATTGACACAACCACCAAAACGCAAAATATTTTCCTTCATATCCGTTCTGTTTTTGGTCAGAATGTACTGAACCATGCTACGTTGCAGTAAGCGTTTACTTTAGTACATCGATTCGATGAAGAGGCTCATGTCCTTATTTTACTGATGATTAGAGCAATGAGTTAAACGCTGGTGGCAAGGCTAAGCATAAACTGTAGGAGAAAGCTCAGCTGGCATATCAGCGGAATTACCCAGCAGTGGCTGTTTGCTGTGTTCAGGAAATTTGTTGGTTACGTTCAAGAGTTGAGTCAAGGTGGCCTCTAGTAAATCCATCTAATCCCAAAGATGGAGGATTTATCAATCCCGGCGAAGGATAAAAGATGTACGCAAGCACCTAGACTCTAGAGTCATGTCCACTGCCGTCCTGGTCCGATGCAAATTAGTTGTGTACATTGCTGTGAATTTCGACATTTACTTATCTCAAAATCAGTAACCGGGTCAGTATACATGTGTCATTTCTGCTGGTTAGACCATGTACTCCAAAAATTAATGGTGATCCCACGGCATTCTGTAATTTTCAGCGTTATCACCAGCTTTTAAAAGATGCCAGTCGGCGAATGAGAACCTTCACCATCTCAATGATCAGTGGCAGGATGTACAATCTGCCATAATGGGACTCTTTACGCGGTTGTTCCGGAACGTCCACAAATATAGAGTGGTCCAGTAAGAAATGTATTGGCCCCCATAAAAAGTTTGAATATTCTCTGGACTTTTGACTGAATCTGTCCTCTTATATATCCCCGTAATACATTCAAAACCAAAATCATCAATAGTTTGATTGTTCAAGGGGAAATTATGTGTATACACTGTTGTGTATATAATCTGAGTGGACACTGTCTTATAACTGCAATTGCTGCAACATTTGACTAGTTGTGATTTGTGGACATGGGGATCTTTAATAAAATTTGTGAATTTATGAACACTTGAATGTTCGTTTCACATACTTTGAGTGATAAAATGTTTCACTATTTCCGATTTTCTTTTGCTGTTTTGAAGAAAGTAAATAATTTAAGATGTATTCCTGAGCATCGTCCTTTTCAATTACATACGCGAAATGAAATACAAACATTTGGACTTGTAGACGCATACGGGTAATATTTTAAAATGATCATTCATCATGCAGTCACATGATGGGACGATGACAATAAATATGAATACGGATTGCAGAAGAAGCGATAAGATAAAAAGAGAATTAGAATAAGGAAATAAGATTGGGGAAAATATTCCATCTATGTAACATACTACTAATGGAGTGATAGATTCACAACCATTGTGAAAATAATCTCACACAGTCTCAATTCGAGTATGATGAGTTACCCATTAGAAATAATAGAGAAACAAACAAACGGCACAGTAATCTATATATTGTCACGACCGAAAAAGAAGAAAATGTACACTGGGTTGGTATCCTGTGTGTAGCAAGCAGAAAGTAAACGTAAAGAATCACTAAGCAAGGAGAAATAGGGTACACAACTGTTCCAAATGAACATAATTCACTAGTGAGTGTCAAATTGTACAACACAATTATGGCAAAAACCAAGCTATTCTAAGAAGTCGCCAGACCATCTGTTTTAGAAAAAAATGATGGTTTTATACGATGTATAGTACAACCTTAGGAAAAAACCAGGGCGTGTCTGTTCATTTTCCGGCACATAACATGGAATGCTTTAGTGTAACGTAATGGGTGACCAGATTCTTTGTAATTTCAATCTTTGTTGATCCACGTTTAGCAGTCGGAAGCCATTTGGGGAGATGCTCCAAAGCGCTTCCTCTACACCGTGTCAAGCCAATATTGTGTGTCCAGAAATAATTGATTGTTGATCTATCTCTGCCTCGAGGATAGGCTACATTGATTAACTATCCTTCCAATTCTCATTTATTTATCCCCCTTCTTTGCTTCCATCTCACATCTACATCCCTATATATTGTCATTATTTTCGGTCATATGACCGAGTGATGATTGATCACTTTGAAAATTTTGCCCGTAGGCTCCCGCACATCCGAATGTTTGTACTTCATTTTGCGTATGTAATTGAAAACAGTGAACGAACTGATGTTTAACCATTCAACTTACGTGATGATCTTTGCGGTCTGCAAGTTTATTCAGAGACATACATTGTTTTCAATTTTGTAAGATGTACCGCTTACTGCGGAGTCGTTCACTGGCTTGATGACAATTTCTTCCGAAGCAAATCTAAGGTTTTACTCCAATTGCACTTGTCAAAACAAATGAATTCTCACAATCGTACGTTGTGTATCAAAGAC
>JTDE01000091.1:382210-406834 GCA_014338405.1 Paragonimus skrjabini miyazakii
AGACCGCTAACTTCAAAAGATAGATTATTGATGAATAAATTACATTAGCGGCTGTCTTCATGTTTTCATAGACTTATCGTAATGATTAGAGTGAAGAAGGACCACACTCTTGTCATGTGCTAAAACACGTGTTGTTTTCACCGCACATCTTGTACCTAGTGTAAACTTGAAAAAGATAAATTAATTAATGTGAGATTGCAGGCTTTCTGATACAAGCAAACTTGTCTGATAAATTATATCATGAAGAGGTTTCAAGTTATCAACCCCTTCTTTTGCACGTTGTCCTGTAGGTTCATAGTCTACGTAAATCTACCAATGTTCAAGCCAGTACTTGTTCAAAACTCAACATTCAAACTGTGAAACTGTTTGTATTGACCTCCGAATTTTTCCGTCCTACTGAAAAAACACGGTCCATATTAAATTTGTTCGTGTACCAGAATAAATCAGTATAGCTTGTATGCAAGCTAGACCAAATTACGTGACAGACAGTTGTCGCTTACTGTTCTTCCTATTCCGTATCAGCACAAGTGATTGGTCGTTGGAAAACTCTTAGACAAGTGCTGTAATGAACGAGTCTGTCTACTAACAACTGGCGCACGGTCCAGTTTATTCACAAACCTTTCATCAAAGTACACGTAGACCTGTGACCATTGGTCAGAATAACAGAATAATTTGTTTGCAAGCTCCATATACATCTTTGCTATATCGAATGAAGGTCTTGATATAGTCGGGAATAAGGTTCATTGGCAACAAACGTAAAATGTGCAAGCTCTCTTTCTATCGTAAAGTACTTGTGCGTCGTTTACCAATACAACACCCTAGAAATTAAGGTTTTTCACTATAGTAAACAGCTGTTTGACATTCGTTCAGTAAGCTGTTTATTGAGTTGAAGATTATACATAAAACTGACCGTCATCGGATATGTGTTGCGGCCTTTTGTGCAAACGCGCGCATCAGTGTGATTCAGTACTACTGATCGGTCTAAATTTAATACGCAACATATCATACACAGCCAAGCGCGAATAAAGATGTATTAGAAGTTATGATAAATGGAAAGATTACAACTTTCCGTACACTAACCTGGTCTAGTAGTCACCCTGAAAATGATTAACCTGCAGTGTTTATTTCCCATATGTATTACTGCGGATTACAAAAAAAGCACTGATGATCATGAACAATTTCGTTCATCTCAGTATCTCTTAGGATTTAATTAGAGTGTCCAATTATGGATTCATATGCAATTTATACAACTACGTTTTCAATATCACCATGAGTCAACAATGTGCACTCGAATCTCAATTAGAAACTGTATGAACCAAAGGATTAAGGACGTCTAAACGAAAATACACTTATAACTAGAAGCTTGCTTGTTACATTTTACTTATCAGTATGAATTAATACTTAATAGATGACGAAATACAATTTTATTCGCTCATTCTTTAATTTATCAATGACTTTATGTATATTTTACTATGAGTAAGATAGTCTTGCAAACAACATTATTTTGAGGAAAACATTTTGTTTATCAGTCTCACTCACAGCCCGGTATGAGAAACGAACGAATAACGTGCTGTAAAGTTCATTCAACTCTGTTCAGATCTGCGTCTACCCTAATGCTTATTCGGCTGCGATAACTTGGACAAAGTTTTATCTTGTTCAGCCGTGTCCTTAGATCCAGGTATTTTTTCCAACAGATTACGTTAATGAATTTTTTGTTTTAAAATGCCAACGAAGCCAAATTGTGTTTAACAAAAGAGTTGTGTGCATTAAAACAGCACGCAAGTCACTTATTATCATGGAATTTTTGGCATAAGTATGACTGAGAATTTTACTACACGTTTTATCCCCATCCCCGTCGCCACTGAAAGACTGCAGGAAAACCGTGATGCGCGTTGCCAATTATCTTATAACAAGCGCAGTATCCAACAAAATTAATCAACTATTAATTCACTGTAACAGTTTCTTAGCCAATATTAATGACAGGACTGTCCAGTCGAAAGCCAATTTCGGAAGAACGCACAAACTACTGTCTGCTAATTTTATCAAACAACCCCCCAACCTCCAAAGGCCCTTTCGAGGAACCAAATTTTTCACCAATTCTGATTTCGAAATTCTTTTCAACCCGTATATTTGTATGTTCAGCTTCTCTTTGTCTATAATTTTAGCCAGTCAACAAACACCACATAAATGAAGAAGTAACATACCAATGCCATCATTCGTTCCAGTAGCAATGGTTGAACCGTGTATCTCAACAGATTGTAGGTACCGTCACAGGCACAACAGTGTGTACAGATGGCAAAGAACCGGATATGAATTTCTGATGAGCGTGTTCGTCTCACAAAACATGTTTGAATAATAGGTATGTATCCTTTCAAGTGCTTGACTTATTGAGCATCGAATGTGTTACATTGACATTGGTTTAACCGGACAGTTTACATCCAACGTTCAACTTCTGCCTATTGGTTATTGTTCAAACCAACCCTAGTTTAATCATTGCAGAACATTTGCAAACAAAAGCACACCATGATGTTCATGATAAACTGGCATTGAAAGAAAAACATTTGCATGTAATTACCAACCTGCTAGATAGCAGGTTGCCACCGACCAAGTCGATAATACGCCGCAGGTCACGTAAGACAAAAAAGCTTGGGTTGATCGATTTAAATGGAACAAAATGTGTGTAAATTTGCTGATCCACGAACTGAGAAAATTCGTCCCCATCGTTTGCATTCCCTATTTTTCCTCACCAATCTGACACTTGTTCCCGCTACCTTACCCACCCCATTTTGTTTCACTTAACTAATGTGTCATTAAATGTCCGCGGCGTGAGTAGCCATTCTTGTCCCGGCTTGACGGCTCACCTTTGACCTTGCGAGTCCTGTTGAGAAACTATTGATTTTGCTGGAAGTGATTATCGTCGCAAACGATTGAGGTTTACTGTTTGTAATTACTGATGCATTTCTTTAATAGTACCGTAGAAATTGTTGGATCAAATCTTGTTTTCATTTTGGGGATCCATTTTTGGGCTACGTCTAACTCACCGATCAGACGTGAGTCGTTACAAAGTCTGCCGGTTCAAAATGGACTTGAAACATCGGACAAACTAAGGTGATATACTTTTTGTTTGAGAATTTCAAATTTGCTGTAAGCGATCTACTTCAAGGTAATGTAAGTCTACAAAAGCTGTCATTTCACCAAACAACAATTCACTGTTATTTGCGCGTAACAACCCCATACAGCCAGTTCGTTCTCTACCAAGTCCTTCATCACAACTAAGTTGGCGACATTCAAAACACACTGCAAACGATCAACTGCTTTTGGAAGGCAGTAATTAAAAATATATCTAAATTAATCTCTACATAAAAATACTTCACAAGTCATGACAAAATCAAACAGTCACAATATGTGTCGTAAATATGCTAGGGAGTGTTGTGATGTGCTTACACTGCTTTATTCCAGGACTTTGGAAAATAGATTTTAGCTGGAATGTTGTTTACAACTCTTGCAGTTGAAACAGCATGTAAACAAGGTGTCCCTATGTCTGAAAATAAGAATCCGAGTCCTGACCACCACCTACTGTTATCTTTTTTGCCCCAGAATTGATGCCGATCATCTAGGTAAGCATCCTGGGTCTTTCGTTAGTTCTTTGCACAAGGCATACTTCATGTCTCTGAAAATCATGTTAACAATAACTGTGTGCATTAGATCAAGATGACGGCGTTAGCTGAGTTCAGGAAACATGAGCTGTACTCTATAAAACACGATATGGTATGCGCTAGTGACTGGAGTAAAAGGCCTGATCTGCTGTCTTGTATTTCAACTATGGCGTATATTTACCCCCAAGACATTTCATCGATAGGATGGTTTGAGCTGTGAATTATCTTTTGCATCCACTGAGGCCACAAACATTACTGCCAACCCCCGCGTCGCCTTTGCGAGCTCATCAAGGTCCATCGGACGGGCGACATGGGTAATACGGACTTGGTCGCGAACCGCCATCGGGAGACCTTCAATAAACTGCTCCGTTAACAACTGCCGTCGTGGTTCTTGATCTAATCCTGGCAGAGCCCTATCAAGCAAATCTTGCGAAGTGGCGGCAAACACTGATGGATCCGCTCCTCATTCAAGCCTGGCCACCTTGAACTGCCGCATGGCTTCCTGGTGGTCGGCCGGGCTGTCAAACGCAGCCACCAGCGCCTCCTTCGCAGCGGCCCACTCCATCTTCACAGGGCCTCTTTGCGCTGCGTCCATCATCGCCTTCGCCCTACCCTTCACCAGCGTCCGCAGGGTAGCCAGCTTCCCACGGTCGGTCTTGAATCCGACCATTTCGGCCACGTCCTCGAAGTCTTCCAGGAACGCCCGAACGTCTCCATTTTCGAACGGCTGCGGCCAGGGTATCTTCATCCTCGCGTTCGTCACGGCACCAGTTGTTGTGACCACAAAAGTCGCTTGGTTCGCGAATTCGTCTATTGTGCAAACTCCTGTATATTTCATGTCAAAAATCAAACCTCAAACGCGTACACTCATTTGCATGTCAGACATGCATTCACATACATCGGGTGACAGCACGCTGTCGTTCGCCCTGGTGGAACTTCTGCCGTAGCGCGCGAACACTGTTCCGACAATCTCCTCATGTCCATCCTCTCCCTGGCGTTCGGAGTTTGCCCTTATGTTCCCGAATGTCGCCTGTGAGTAATATACCACTTGTGAGTAGTATACTACCCACAACGAAACTTCCTGTCACACAACAAATGTAGCGATCATATTCGTCATTGCTCTGGAGTTAATAATATTGTCCTTTTGGGCATTACTTGACACTATCCATCTTGCGTTTAGTTTTTTATATTCAGTTTCATATGTTGCAATTCTTACAGCTTTATCATTTCCAAGTCGACCATTCCCACTCTTAAAGAGCAGACGTTAACTGACACTTCAGTTTAAAGCAGTAGCTACCTGGATCCATGTCAGACGATTATATGTTTAAGCGGAGACAATCGATAAATATATCAAGGCTTACTGAAAACGACACATATTCAATTACAAATGCGCAAGGAGTCCACGTGACTAGCTAGCCTTTGGCCAGCATTTCAGCCTAACAGCACAATTACAAACTGGATAATCCACTATGTTAGCATACTGATTCTTCCCTTGTTCTTTAAATATTACGGTTCGACCTTATTTTGCAGGAAGAATTTTTGGCACAGAGTTCTGTTGCATCATTGATTGCATTAAGTGTACAATTTCGCCAAAAAGTTTATGGTTGAGATTTCTGTTTAATCCTTCTGATTCATTTTAGTCTGACTTGTCGCCAGTGCTATTTACAGTCATTCGTTTCGTTTGTTTGCTAAAAACACTTCAAATGATAGTGTGTGATATTTAACATTTAGTCAAAGACGTTGCAAGTCCTTATACCCTTGGAAACCGGTAGCCAACTCAGAAGAACACCATTTTGGTATATTTGATATATACTCATTTTGTATACTCATACGGTTGTTCCTGTGGAACCAGTCAGGTTGGCCGCACGACCAGACGCTTCTCTGAACGGATCCTGGAGCACCACCCAACTTGGTTCAACAGTACAATAACGAACTCCGTCAAAACTGCCATACTATCGCACTTGGTGGATTCGAATCACTCTGTCAATCTGACGGAGACATTTCGTCCAGTCTACCGAGTTAAGGCCACCTAGTGTAGGGCAGTGAGGGTAAGATTCTGTCCACAATTGAAGCTATTGGAATTCGCCTGTTTAACCCACCCCTGTGCGTCCAGAAACGTTTTGTTCAGACTTGTGATCTACCGTGGTCAACCCCACACTGTGTTAGCCTGTCAAAAACCATTGTTCAAGTGGGTACTTGATGCAGTGTGACATTGAATTGACTGACCTCATTAACCACCCGTTCCTTGTCTATCCCTTTCATGATTCTCCCGTAACATAGGTGATACAAATGTGATGTATTTAGCTTGATGATGAATCACTGAAAACGAGCTTGTTCGCTACACAGTATTTGTCATGACTACACTGTGAATTTTTGTGCGATATTTGGTTCACTAAATATATTGGGGTTTATAATTTCATAGCCAAAAGACGGGCTTACATAATAATTAGAAGGTTCTTACAGCGTATCTTTCTCCAAGTGACTATCCGATCGAGCCTGAAAACATTTTTCACCCACTGGCCTGTTTGCCGAACTCGGAGGGGCATGTAACCCTCGTCACAGTTTCGGCACAGTCAGTTATGTTGACCTGCTTAGTTTAGCCGGAGGAGATAGAATTCCGTAACTTCTAACAAGTTCATCATGTACTGTATTCCGTTGCTGCTGAGAGAGATATTGTCTAGTGGAGTTCGGATTTGTTAAGTTGATAATTTGGAGAGAAAATGGGGGTATGTCCAGTTCTGTACGGCCCTGCGCATGAACAAGCAAGCAATTTGGTCAACCAGTTAGTCTGCCCACAAACAAGTTTGTGTTGGACCAGTTGACGGATAAAGTGCATCGATGGTAAAAATAAACAAACGCCCGTCAAAGCAACGCGAACTGGGCATCACAGTGCCTGGAACCGTTTTTATGTTCAAGGTATGCACAGCTGAAATGAGGGTGAGGAGGGATTAGAGAAACTGAATTATTCCCCAGTTTTCGTTCCTGTCAGTTCAGATTTGGTTTGAGGTGCTAATTTACTGGGCAAATGCCGTGTTCGACCTCATGAAATATGTTCGATCGAAATGTGTTTGAAATGGAGTGTTTTAATTCAACTATCTTTTCTTCACTAGATACTAACAAGTTGTTTGAGAAAGCGTCGAAAATTGTGACTAGAAAACAGGACAGATTTTGGTTTCTTCACGGTTGAGTTGTCTACAACACCTGTGAGAAGTTGCAGAGTGTTTTACAACAGTTGTGTGCTGTTAGTTCCAGAATAGTCTACAGGCTACCAACATTACTGTCCAGTGATGGTATTTTATTACAGACTCGAGAGATTTATCTGACCCCGTAAGCTAGACATAAATTTGGGGTATACAAGGCATGTAAGACGTAAACCATCATATTAATTCAAAAATTGTCACTGGTGAAAACATAAAAAGGTTATTGCAAGCACTTGATTCTGGTGGAATACTGTCATATTGTACTGATGCCTTAATTGCAGTCAATTTCACTAATTAGATAACTTACGGATGCAGTTTATTCGCTTGACAGAGTAGAATTTGAACTCTTGAGCCTTTTCGGTTCTCAGACGGTCAACTCATCCATTCCTCTATATAAATATTTCGTACCTATTCTACCTTTACAATGAGCATGAGGAGTTGTAGCTGTCATTTCCACGCACTACAACCAAGGTTTTCGTGCCTTAAAATGCTCTTCCATCTGTCCAGTTTTAATTTTGTGTCTAAGTGAAAGGAATGGACTGGTCTGATCGAACAAACACTCAGTGGCTGGAGCTAACGAACCATTGACTCTCAGTATTATCCTACGAGAATGATATAAACTCTAAGCTACGTATCCGCTAACCCTGATCTATACTGCTGCCTTGACGAGGTAGTCGGGCTTGTGTGTTGTTTTGATCCGGCGTGTTATGCTGACTAGGACTCCGGTCCTTCCAGGTGCAACCTTGTCAGGTAGGCCAAAGGGGAGCAGTCAGACGAAAAGCAGTTAGACGCATAGGATTGTTTGTCACACTGTTACCGCGTAGAAGTGCTTAAGTAGCGAGACGCGATCCCATGAGCATACAGCAGAACAATTTTTGTAGTTGTGGTACTGTTGTCTTCTTTATCAGGAAAAAGAGGGTGAGTAAAAGTACCCTCAAACAAAGAGCACTCCAATCGCCCAGCGACTGGTCGTGACCGCCGGCCTATTATCCAATGAGGTCAAAACTCATCCCGTATCACTCAGAAGCCTGAAGTAGTTTCGGGTACATCCACTGCGCACAGTAGTGCTCAGAATCAGAGATTAGTGTCTTATCCACTGCATCATCGGGCCGGGCAAACCCCTTACTGCCAAGTAAGTCAGACTCTTGGGTCATTAGCTCCGGGTAGGGTCCCCCAAGAAAACCCCATATCCTGTTGTCTCGCACGTCAGACTTTGAAGTCAGAGACTCAGGGTGGGGTGGCTTAAGTCAATCCCCTTCCGCAACGTAAACGACCAGGAAGTACCAGAAGTTATCGTCCCTTTCGAAAAGAAGCATTGGATCCCGGTTTTGTTTTTTGCTAGTGTTCGTTAGTAGTGCAAATCCCTACTACGACCAGCACATGAACTCCGGCCATGCTCTCATAAGGTATCCATGTTGATCACAGTGCTAGTAGCCTGAAACAGCCAGCGTTGAACAATCACAAATCAGAAGCAGTTTGCCAGTTTCGCGAAAATTCCCATTTAATCACAGAGGAAACAATAGAAAGAATATACGCATTGGATAAGCCACCATCAGACCAGTACATGTATACATATAGGATATTTTAATGATGAAATCCAGCTCATTATTCAGACACACAGTTTGTTCACGCCTTACAGTTTCCCTGGCCGAAGATAGTAACAGATGCTCCCATGCGCACGTGTACAACTCCCCTGACTTTGAGCAGTGAACTCTCACCCGCATCCACACTTACAGTTGGCTTCTGTCACGCAGCATATACCTAATCCGTTTCTAGATTGATAAGCGATTGATAGAGAGACCTGCGTGTTTCGTTCTTCTGTTCTGAAAAATTAGACGACTCAGTCTGGTTATACTCATTAAAATATCTGATATAACTGTACTGACCTGACAATGAGTTATCGAAAGCTTGTTTGTCGAGTCGTTTCTTCTACAATCTGTTAGTCAGTCATCATTCGTAGACTTATACGGGATTGAGCGGGCAGAATATATAAGTGCAAGTGTATGAGACCACGTTTGTTGACAAATTAACATAACATTCACTTAGTTGTTTTTCAAACGGATCCTATAGCTGACGCCTCCAAGAATAAAACGCCCCTAGGTAATGGCAGCCTTCACCCTCCCATTGACATTTCACCCAGGTCTCTTCGAAAAGAAACACTCTACCCGGGTTGCTCTCCTGCCGACATTGCACATTCTTGCCACGGTCGAGATTACAACACCAGTCACATTTTCATGAGACAACCTTGCTGACCACTGTCCAAGTGACCTCAACGTAAGCACACCCGAATTACGCAACGTCCAATCACATTTGCTTGTGAGTAATACCTGGAATACTCTGGAATACTCTGGAAGAAGGCACACTAACTGTCATGTTAATCCTAATCGATAACACTACAATTAAGATGTCTCGTCGAATCGACACTTCAGTTACAACAAAAATGGTTGAACTGCACTCTGATTTCTGAGAAGTGATGAGCGTCAAATATAAAGTGAAGATGCTGAACGTGTTGATCAATTCAGAGTCACATTATAACACAAAGTGAGCTAATATCACGCGTGTTTCGGAGTGTGATTGGAGAAATCAGGTGTCAAAATGCACTTGGGTTGAACGACTTGTACACCGAGATCTACTTTAATTTGGCCTAAATAGAATAACGGTTAAAAGATAACATATAGATTGAACATCACCCACAGTTGATCGCAGCTGTCGCATTCCCATAGACTTTCCAGTCGGCCCCTTCCGAAAAGAAGCACTAGACTCGAGTTTCACTCTCATTAGAGCCCGTCAGTAGTGCATATCATCGCCACTGCCAAGACCTGAACCATGGACATGTTGTTCATGAGGCAACCGTGTTTACCACCGCGCCATTGACCTCACATTAGGCGCGCTAAATTGTGGGTGATGTTCAATCTATATGAAAATCAAAATCCCCTACTACTCATCAGTGAAAGATAACAGTTTATCAGGGTGATATTTACTAGAAGGCAGACAGAATCAGAGCATATATAGACAATTTTGTAAATTGTATATGTTAGTGACGATGGGTACAATCGGTTACCTGATTCGAAAGCCTCGTAAGAATAACAACACAGCTTATAATGCACTTGTTTTTATTAGTATTGAATACGAAATTTTCTTAATGTCGTTTCTTTCCGGTTCAACTGAACCAGTTACAAAATTGGTCATAATCGAAATAAATTTGCTAGTAATTTCAGACATTTTGTTGTATCCAATTGGTTACATGTAAGATATTAGAAGATTAGATTAATCCCACATTACTCCCCTTGAATCAAGTTCAATTTGATGAATTTATTCTGGAAGTTGAGGCTACTAACCTGATACATGATTCTGATTGGAGGCTTTTATGACGTCGTAACGTCCTATAAGCTAATACCACCGTACCTGAACGAACTTCTATCCTAGATGTTACGAGTGGATCCTTTTACCTCCCAGGAAAATCTTCTCAAACCTCTTTAATTCAGGGGCAACAAACATAGGTTTATCAATTTAATATACTCTTCACCCATGTTCGTACTAATATCTGCATTATAATAAGCCTGAGTTAGCCAGCAGATGCACAGACTCTGTGATGTTCCAGGCATCTTTTTTTCCTGACAGGTCATCAGACAAACATGGAACCTTCAAATGGCCTGAGTATAAGACTGGTTTGACAAGGTCGTCTTTTTGTACGCTGATCAAGATACCATATCTCCTGTTCACCACAATTTCATGAGTTTACTGGTGAGTATAGGATGAAGGATGATTTTACCTTTACGTCCATGCCTCTGCGTTAGTTGGGAAGAGTTTGGATTTGTTGAGTTATGACTTCAAAATGTGATGGAAGGCGAGAACGTGAGAACACGGGGTTAGCAACTGGTAAGCGGACGTGTCAATATCGAACGGAACAACATACTGAAACAGTATATTGACAGATATGACTATCTTTCAAAGGTGAGGATGAATGATTGCCAAGAAGCCAAGGGTACGAAGTGACGCTCGTCCACCTATTGATCAAGTAAAATGTTGATTATTTTAAACAGATCTGCCATGACCATTGGGTTAGGCATGGCATTCAACCATGGATTGATTCCAAGTGCAAAAATAATCTGCGTACACCGTCGTCAGTCTTTTTGTTACCCTGGTTCCTAAGAATGACCTTTTACGCATCCCTCTTTGCTCAATGGAAAGAGACCCGTTAGTGAATGGTCATATATGTGAATGATTTGTGAGCAAGATCTTCTCTAAAGTTAGATTACTAATTCGTTGTTTGTACAGTAATCCCTGGCGGCATTATTTATGGGCTTGTTCTATCTGTTTTAATCATCATCAATTCTGTGCTGAGCTTTTTTAAACACGGAGACACGTGATACAACTTCTTCGACATAAAAGCATTTGACTGGATCAAGGTCTAGTTAGGGTTTCTCCGTTAAAGGCACCGAAGACCCGTCCAATGGTGATACATTAGTGACTAATCGCAATGGGTTCAGTAGTAGAGCATGGCAAGGAAGCCTTACTGAGCAGTACCATCTTTGCTTCTAAGGTTGTTGTCTCTTATGTCTAGATTTTTTCAGCGTTCATATGTGTCTTATTGTGAGTGGTGATCAAGTCTGAGAAGCGATTATTCTAACACAATGAAATGTCCTAACATGTCGGTGGAACATGGTCATAGCCCATAACAGATGGATCATGGACAACACAAGAGATCGAATGAAACAGCCAAATAAAGCCAATAGGCGGGAAACAACAGAACGAAATTCATAACATCTAACGTTAGTCAAAAGTATAGAACTGGACAGAAGTGCATATGACGTTCAATTGAAAGCCTCGTTGTGTTTTAGGCTGGAATTTCGGCTCATAAACGTCAGTGCTCCAGTGGCGTGAAAACGTCCGAAATGAATTATCAAGAGTTTTTTTATTTAACGACTTTTTCGTACATTATGATTGTACACCAAAGGTTTTTCCATGATGTGTAATTTCGATCACATTATGAAGAATGCTCCGTTCTCCCAACGTAGGCGCAGATGGACGGGGTGGTCGCAAACATGTATTTACAAACATGTATGGTATGAGAACGCACACCGCCGTGACTTGTGCCTGGAGAAATATGTTGATGCTAATTGGGACGAATGGTCTGAATTATGATGGCCTTTGACCGCATGATCGGTTGAGTTTGACCCACTTATGTATATTTCTTGGTAAACGGGCGTGGACACAATGATAAGATCAGACGACTCAGTTTTACCTAAATGGACAAATAAACAGTACGATTTAGTAACCTATTTGATATCCGGGGTTGTTCAGAAGCGTTAAACTGTGAGACGTTCGAGCTGCTTCGGTTCTTCTACAGAAATCACCTGAATATCCCGGTAGCAACTGAACTACTCATCAAGAAACGCAATCAAGAGTAAGTTGAATGAACCTCATGCATCAGCAGGTTAATTTCGTAAGCGGAACCCCAAGAACCTTCAGAGAATGAAAGAGGTTTTTGTTTGGCATCATTGGTATCAATAAACCACTGAAAAGTGCAATATACGGTTATCAGTTATTTGATTGGAAGCCTTGGTGGCAGATCGGTGACGTCAGTTAATATCTCATTTTAGAATGCAAACTAGTGATAGGAACAGCAAAACTGGCAGTAAGTTTATTAGACGAAACCTGTTGTTCGTCGTAAGATAATGTGCGAGCCAGTCGTCATATTTTGCAACACGTGCGAACTTATCGTTCTTAATTAAAACAGTACAGGTTCCTGAATGTTGTAAAACGTGACTGCGTTATTGATGCTGGGCTAAAAATGATGACATATCTAGGCAGGTTGCCACTGTTGGGTCAGTCTGCAGTTATCTATGAGCATTTAAGTGATACATTACCTCTAACGTATATTTTATATGTAACCAGTTATCCACTAACAGACCTTTTATAATTAACCAGAAGCAAACAAGTAAGAGGTCATTCTACCAAATATGTCCACACTTCAACTCCCGTAAATATGAAGGGATGAAACAGCCATTCTCCTGGATTTGAATACTTTTCAGGAGTCTCTAAGCAAGCTATCACCGTCCACAAATGAGACCAATAAGTGATTATTGTCGGAGGGTTTCAGTACGCTTTCCAACTGCGCCTAAATGGCGTGAAAATGACTTAAGTGATGGAATCCTAATCCAATTATCTGTAATCTTTCAGTTAGAATTTTTTTCCTCGATACTCACCCCAATTAATTGTTCACGCTTGTCGATCATTACAGTCGCATGAAATTCTTCTGATCAAGAGACTACAGCGTAGAGCAACAACGCGTGTTTTTTATGGTTCTATTCAATTTTCTGGACAGAATGACAATAAGTTAGATCAATTCACTACTTATCATCGACAGGCCAGTTGTCATCCTATTCTGACTTACAGAGTGTCACATTTAGCCGTCGTCTCGCCCTATCAGTCGATCCATCACTTGTCAGGTCGCTTAGTCGACGTGGTGGTCAATGTCCCAACCTTTACATGCCCGTCCACACATTCACAGACCCGAAAACCTACCGCATTCCCTAAGGCACATTCTTACACCTAGTATGAAGCCAATTGCCGAAGTTGCAGCAAGAGATGAGTCATCTGAGATGTAAATAACATTCTTTCACTTTCCGGGTATGTCCATTGTGGAACGTCACCCAAACACGTCGAGACGAGGTCATCACTCGAAAACCTTAAGCGAATACTTGGTGTTTATATTCATGACACTAGTCCGAGTCTCAGATCAGCTTGTGTGAAATCTCTAATGCCAATGTTGACAAGTGACTGTTTGTTGAAAAACGTTTATTTCAAGCCAATGACCGAGTGCCCGCATCATCGATCACTCGTTCTTTAGTCGAAAACGGGCAGACCACAGATCTATTTATTTACTTCACAGTTCTATTAAGTAACGTCTGTTGAAGGTGATCGAAACTCTGTTAATCATGTTTCCAAAACCGAGCTTATATATTCACTGTAGCATTGAAGCTGCATGCTTGTGTTGCATAATAGACAGTCTCGTTTCTGCGTAATATACTACTCACAAGCGACATTCTGGAAATAAAAGGCAAGCTTAAACGTCAAGAAGACGACAGACCAGAAGTAACTTTAGAAATAGTGTGTACACACTATGGGGAAGTGCCACTAGAGTGAATGACAATCTACTGCTACCCAATGTGTGTAAATATAAGTCACCTGTGCAAATGAGTGTACGTGGTTCCATGTTTTAGCATAACCTGTATGGGGGTGCGTTTGATAAACAACTTTGCAGACCAAGCGTCGTTTGCGGTCACAACGTTCGTTTGTCATATCCAAGTTACGTTTCACCTTCTACATTAAACTTTGACCTTATATGGTTATGATTTATGCCTACATGTTACCCACATCATCCGTACATTTATGAAAAGAAATTTTCTGTTTGTCTCTTCCCATGTTCTCTGCTATTCTGCCACGATCTAACCCAGATTTAGGTGTAAATAAGCACTGGAGTTTTTCTCTAATGGTTTTAAAAGTTTCAAAAAGATTGTTTTCTACACAATCAGAACATTTCTTATTTAGGGTCTACTCATTCTGAAGCTCACTTCCCACCTCCAACTGACTATTTGATTAACATACAAGCGGAGACCAACTAAATTTAGTTCTCTTGATTAGTTCATACAAGCCAGCCGATTTCAATGGAGTGTACAGGACCACTTGGAAAATTAGTGATTAGAGGAAGTTGAGATGGTTTATTGTGATGAAAATCTACTCGATTCACCGCTTATCCAAACCCCGACACAATAGGAGTTCTAACAAGAGACCAATCCAAACGTCGCATTGAAGATACTGCATCAGGATTGGACAAACCGTCTCAATGTTACGTCTTCTGTTATTCGCTTATTTCTTTGTTCCGTATTGCACCAATTAACATTCAGTTTGTGGCTTTGTATGTGTCCATATGATCATCCAGTGAGTGACTATGATTTGTTTAATACTGTTGTACATCCATAAATTCGGCTGCTTGTCTCATGAATATGAACTGCTTACTGCAACCAGTGCGAGGTCTTCTGCTTAGCACTTAAGTGGAGGTTTCAATCCTAGTACGATTTCAAGGGCTATTCGAAGTCCCTAATTCCGAGTATTACATTTATGTACATTTGAATCTACGTCGGATAGCCATTTCTGACTTGAGAGTCTGCACAAGAATAAAACTGCAAATGATAGAATGTGACAGAAACTCAACAACAGTCCACTCAGCACACCGTAATCGCACTTCAATACGTGATATACAATAGTGAACCAACAACACATGAGAATGAGCGTATTTTCATTCGACCACAATGATTCTGATGGTCAGTCATTCTAAAAATTGTCTGTATGTGTACCTGTTTGCCGTTTGTCTGTGTTATCAGATACTTGAGTATGTTACCCCAATATGTTTTAATGTACAGGGCTGGCATGTTGCATGGTAATGGTTTTGTCATCAGGGTTTTTTTGTATACATCAGTCACCATTACAACTGTGAACTTCACAACAAACATTCGGCACAAAATAAACGCATACCTATAGAATACTTCTCTCCTCTATACAAACCTAAGCATTGTTAAACTGCAACAACCATGTGTACTAATTGTAAAATATCGTTCTCTGTTTATTTACTAAGTATAGAATTAAGTACCACAAAATACCCTATTTGCGTCAATCGTAAAACCGGAGTGATAGCTTTTACCACTCAGCTGAGCAAGAAACGTGATATCACGGCATAGCAAGCGATAAACTGACTTAGTCAGCTTGGTTTTGCCTGTATGACAAATGCACGCAATGAGAAATTTATCATGCGAGTAAGATGCTTAGTTTTTAGAAAGGTTAACTTTGATCTGACGGTCTGAAAAACCTGTTATCTGTACGGAAGCCGCAATCTGACGGTTACCTTTTTTGTGTATGGTGCAGTGGTACCTTGTCAAGAAGGGAGGAATGCAGGTTCTGTCCCCTTCGGATACCAGCCAGAAGCGTTCTCCAGACACTGTAAATCACTTCCTCACACTTGTATATATATATATATATTCTATCTACTTTACATCTGAAAAAATGCTTAGCTAACAGCCAGACAATTGTGTGCAGTTCGTTACGTTTAATGTCTCGTTTTGATGCCATAAAATAGAAATTTGCAGCCGGGTTGAATCTACTGGTTGGGTTCAGACAAAACATAGTCACGCAACGGTTTCCACAGAACATCAAACAGAATGTTGTGATCATGGGATCTTGCATAACTATGAAAGTGTTTTTCTCCATTCCCACAATCACTTCGATGCTCTTCTAGGGGTTTGTCGTCCTCTGTAGATCCGACGGAGTTTAATTTTCATACTAGATAAAAAGAGTTTGGATTAAACTAGCTTCGTTTGTATGTGACAAGCTGTTATGTAACGGGTAGTAGGTAAGGAATAACTATACTACAAAACCGGTTAGCCCACAATCAGTTCACTATGACTTACTACGATTGCTCTTAGCTGTAATACAATAGTATTCGTTCATGTGGTATATTAACTGAAGCATTCAGCGCAAACTTATCGAAACCCTACATGTTAATTTCCAGTAGGAACACTATTTGGGAGAATTAAGTAGGTAGATATGTCCGCATTTGATGTCACCCTGTTGGGAATTCGTCAACTAGGCATGCCGGGCTGCCAGCATGTCTGTGATTATCGTGATGCCGCAGACATGCTTCGTACACTGGCGAACATTCCTGTTACGTCTAGTTGTCACCGTTCGTTCGGTTAGAACGATTAGAGAGACGATGCTGGTTATTCAGTCTTATACCAGTGATCAGGTAAGCAGATAGGTATTCGTAAGGAATTGCGTCTTAACATTTGCCTACAACGATTCAGTTATGTCCGTTTCGGGGCAGTTGTTGAAGCACTCGCTGGAAAACTTATGACAATCGTGTCTGAAGGAGAGTAGGCTGTATTGATTTATTCTAACAGGAGTACCTTTTCCAGATGGGTTAATTGAAGGACACATTTGAATGTGGATGGTATACTTTTGGTAACAATGAACAATCTCAATCTATTTTTCTATTATCACATAGGACAAGCATTTTGTCTTAAAAAAGAATGACTGATTCATTTACACAATAATTTACCGCATATTGGTGCTATTCTACATGAACTCGTTAACGTCATACACTTAGTTACAGGCAAACATAAATTAGTTCTAGGACATTTTACAGTAGAATCATAAACCAAATCCCATTAAAATGTAATTTGTCAGTTAATTGGACGATCAGTTTGGAAGCACTATGTGAAAGACATCAAGAAATTGTATTCATACGAGAATGTATGAGATACCCCATATGTCGCATATAACCATCCATCACAGCAAGGTTTTAATTGAATCGTATCAAATTGCATTCTCATTGAGGTGAACTATGCATTCCTTTGTCAAACTTGATTGTGTTCACTTTTCACAGTCCTTTCTACTAAAAAATGCGCGTCACGTGACAACGTGGATAATATAACCTTTTCTATCTGTCGGCAATTCTTATCACCTGCATCGGACCAGTTATAAATCACTCGGCTTCAAATCTGCCTTAATCAACACTTATATATTATCCAGTACAATTTTTATTCTCATTTCGTAAAGTAGTTTAGTCATTACTTGCAATTATACATGGTACACAATGGAAAAAACGAATGGAATTCGGTACTAGTTTTGACTAAGGTTGCTTGATAGGATTTCCGGGTCATTGTTCAACTCATCTATATCTATCGTTTAGGAATGTAAACTTGTTTGTGGGAAAGGAGTGAACAATTGGCTTGCGTATTTTTTAAACTTCACAATGCACCGGTCATATTCATTTGAGCATTGCTACACAGGAGTATTCGACCGATATTAAGCTGGCCTAATCGGTTCACTCACTGATTCTGTGAATAAACTAAGGATCGTGATAAACTTTTTAATTTATAGGGTCGATCCACGTTTGATGTATCGCCAGTATTCGTGATATATACAAAATTTCACAAGGTACATTTCAGAGTTAGTGGTCTGTAAGTGTTCAATATTTAATTTTAGCATCATTTAAGCATTTACTATTGTTACTGTACAAGTATCCATCAACGTAGCCAAGGTATGCCATCTCTTCACCAAACTTCGTTATTCTTCACATCTTATTGGCAACCAAATCTGGACTCAACGTATAGTAACAAATATTGGATGTTCAGTACATTATTTGTGGTTTGTAGGCCTCTTAAACACCAACACAAAGCACGTATAAGTTCCTGGTTTTGTGTACGGTTATTTCTATCAGTAAAATGATGTCGTAGGTTGATTACGTAAGCAGCCTGTGGTTGACCTGTATTCAGAAATGGTCAACCTTTCTAACAGTAACTAGAGGATGGACAACAAACCCTATGACGATCAGGTGGCTTGTTTGATCCGTTAATGCGGCGTTCATCATACCAAGCGGTGGTTGGTGTTTTGAAAGGCACGTGGGTGAGGTGTCCACGGACAGGAAACTGTAGACATTTCTTAGAAATAGTTGACACCAACAGTCAAGTAGATGCTTGTTTCGACCTCATTGCGTAACAATACAACGCACGCTGAAGAAATGTCCTGGTGATTCATGTCTAAATGTCAGAATTATAGATCACTACTACAGACACCTATCAATAGGACCATGGCAACGCGATCACTGGGGTTATTGGAAACTGTGCGGATTATCTGTTATCAAACGGCTTGAAGATGTTTGCTGTATTGCAGGCAAACGACAAACGCCTGTTAGACTTCAGCCAATGAGAAATCGGCTGTGAGTCAATCGGGTGGATCATTTGGTAGATTCCATATGACACAGTTAGTTGGGTGGGTAACTAGGTCCAAATGTAAAATTTCAGAGCTTCCGGCGTGGCTTCATAGTTCAGCTGGTAGAGCGCTTGCAGCGTTTGGGTATGGTGTTTCTGTCGCTGGTTTGAATCCAGCCGAAGCCCGGATTTGCCGCATTTAGGTCTCTTCTAAAGAGAATTATGACAAATATGGAAAATAATTAGGTGGCTCCTCTTAGAAACGAAAGTAGATGCCCCAGCAATACCGTATCTCACGGGATACTCCACAGGGCAGGTACGAAACACTCAGTCAGTCATTGGCAGACATAAATATGTGAGAATGTTAGTCCTTCTTTTTAAATCTTCGTGTTTTGTTTTTATTGTCAAACTCATACATTTTCGTACGTTACCGGCACAATCAACATCAGTGCGAGGTGTATTAACATTGAGTATATCTCATCTATGCAACTGTACGTGCAAGTGTGTGAACTGATGAATAGGTGAATTACTGAGACAGGGTTTGTCCAACGTCACTGAATGCCTTTAGCGAAATACGATTAGGCTACAGCGTTGGGTTCATCTTCGGCTCATCCATTGTTCTGGACGACTCCAGTTATGCTTCATACTTAGAACTCGTTTCTGCTTCCCATAGTTGTATGGCAATTTAGTGTTCACAAAAGTCAGTGATGTACTGTTGTCTATGACAATGATGGCGGTGGTGATGATGACGAATAGGTGAACCGTCAGTTCGAATGTCGGACAAAGACCAGGTGGTTAGACGAATAAACGTCAGTAATTATGCCATATGCTGGCACCACCTGGTGGGCATAACCAAACGGATGCATATCCAAAATTGATGACATACCAACGGTAACAATTGGATGACTCTTCATTGAATTTGCTGGGAACTAATGATGGGTTTTGATTTCACAGAGCTACCACTGGAGAACTTGGCTGAATGTGTTTGTGCCACTCGTTCTGTTCATGCAATTTGTTAATCATTCAAATGCTCCACGAATGAAAGTCAAAACTATAACATGCCGGTTCCTTCTAAAACATAACACATTCAGGTTTAGGGGTACATTCACAGCATTTAGATAATATTACGAAAGATGTTATCTGAAAGGACATTTTGAACGTTCCGGTCGGTTTTCTTATGTGGATTACGGTAGATAGTCGTGCACTGTTCGCGATAAGGCGTGTAGAGAGAAATACTATTAAACCAATCAGCAATTGATTAGACTGCCAATATGTACATCATTCAAACTTCAAACATATTAATTAAAGACAAACCAACATAGATTATATTGATTTTACTAATATATAGGTCGGAGTGTACAGCTGACAGGTAATCCGAGAAGAAATTCTAGGACAAGATGTGGACACTGCAAAAAGAAGAGAATGGATGCAAGAAATCAACATGAAAAAGATAAACGGAATTCACAGTGATACTAGATGCCCACCCTCAGACTGAAACTCTACGACAAGTTTCGTCCTTGCTTGAATTTTAAGACAGAGATAGCCCGAATGAAATTCTACCGCATTACGAGCCAAAACTCCTATCTGTTTGGCCACTAGTCATAGAAACATCGCATGTGACGGGGAAATTTGCATGTAATTGAACTAGGACCAGAACAAAAACTGGAAGGATAGTATACGAATATAAATACTAACGCCCAAAACCGTAGCAGTTTTAAGTAAACTGTCATGCGCTTGGTGCATAAAGATCAGATGTGTGGGATCGTATTTCAACCGTTGAAGTATGTTTAATGGTTGAAAGGTAAAACACTGGAAATGTTTGCATAGGTTTGATAAAGTTCTTTGTTTCTTACAGATTGAAAAACAAGGTCGATAGTCAAAAATTCCACTTATTTTATCAGATTTCTGTTTTAGTAACAGTTTATCCACTGCGTCTTAAAGTTTTCCTTGAATCTATTCAATGGTCTTTATGCGTCTCTGTCCGTTGAGTTGATATTGTCAGCGTAAGTAATTGCTTATTTAACCACATCAATACGTCGAGTTTGAATTCCACGACGGTCCAATCGTATGTCGATTAGTTTACTTGCGGTCCTGTTTATTAAGCTGGTCGTAGCAGGCAACCCGTTCTTGTTTTGTACTCATTTGAATTAATACTTTTTAATCTGCGTATCCTAACCGTCAGACGTAATAAAGATGCCACTGTTGAAACATTGTATCTAGTTTTATTTGCCTGGTTTAAAAATACGTTAGCAACGTTTCATTAAGGTGAACTAAATAAGAAATGAAAATCTTCTAAACATGTCGCATTGCCACATTGCTACAACCAGGTATGGCTCCCATTATTAGTTGACTCGCCCAATAAAAAGAACAACCTTGGAACACTTTATTTTTAGACCGCTTAAACTGCCGGATTGGGCAATCCTTCTTCCAGTGTCCATTTTTTCCACAGATGAAGCAACCTCCTAGTCGATCGTTCCGTCGTGATGATGTTCTCATGGCAGCTTCATCCGCTGCGAGTTGCTCCATTGTCTTCTGCATTTCTTCCAGTGTATTCTTTTCCGTATTACCGTTTGCATCCACTGAGGCCGAGGACATTACTGCCAAATCCCGCGTCGCCTTTGCAAGCTCATCAAAGTCCATCGGCCGGGCGACATGGATAACACGGACTTGGTCGCGAACGGCCATCGGGAGACCTTCAATAAACTGCTCTGTTAACAACTGCCGTTGTGGTTCTTGCTCCAATCCTGGCAGATCCCTGTCAAGCAAACCTTGCAGAGTGGCAGCAAACACCGATGGATCCGCTCTTCGTTCAAGCCTGGCCACCTTGAACCGCCGCATGGCTTCCTGGCGGTCGGCCGGGCTGTCAAACGCATCCACCAGCGCCTCCTTCGCAGCGGCCCACTCCATCTTCACAGGGCCTCTTCGCGCTGCGTCCATCATCGCCTTCGCCCTACCCTTCACCAGCGTCCGCAGGGTAGCCAGCTTCCCACGGTCGGTCTTGAATCCGACCACTACGGCCACGTCCTCACTAGTACGCACAAACAGTACCTGTCATACAACACTAGTAGTGAGGCGTAGTATCTTATCCACAACGGGAGGTACTGTAATTAATGCGCATAACCCGCCTGTGGTCGTCTAAAACAGCTCCGTCCAAACAAAAGCCTGATATGCCCTATTGTTCACATGACGTCTTGATTTCTGGTGGACACTGATCGGTATGACCTTAACACCGCTCTCTTCCATTCGTTATCACAATACTGGTGTCCACCGCAAAACTGCGCTATCCCTATGATGTGTTCACCTTGCTCATGAAAATACCGGAAGCGAGTTGTCACGCTGCCCCATTTATCATGACTTCCCTAGAACAATTTAATCTAATTTTATACTACTTGCATTATCTAGTAAAAGAAGGCGGAATATCTTTTTATGCGAATTGAACATCACCCACAATTGATCACAGCTGTCACATTCCCATAGACTTTCCAGTCAGCCCCTTTCGAAAATAAGCATCGTACTCGAATTTCTCTCTTGTTAGAGCTCGTCAGAAATTAATATTTTTGCCAAGACCCGAACTAGAACTTTGGCCAGGTTTTGATGAAGTATCCGGGTTGACCATTATGCCAGTGATTGCACACTAGGCACGACTGAATCATCACATATAAACGCTCAGCCTAAACAGGATGACTGAAAAGTCTATGGGAATGTAACAGCTGCTATCGATTGCGAATGATGTCCAGTTTATATAAAACCGAAATCCCTTACTAATGGTCAGAAATGTTCTTTTCATCTGTTGTATTTCATTTGTATATTTTGCTGTTTGTCTCAAACAGAAGGCGATGTCCACCGAAGTAGAAAATCATGAGGGCCATATCGATCAGACTGATCAATCGCCTAAATAAGAAATGCTGATCAACAAGAGTGTTAGAGAAAAAATATGTTCTCCAGAAAAAGGTTTTCATTGCAATGAAAAAATGGAAAATGGTTGTTCAGCTAAACTTTTCAATGAAACGTCCGATTTTGGTTTCCGGTTTCTCCCAAACATTCTAAGGTTGCCGTCGACATTGTTATTGTTACTTCCGATTGAAGCCTATCAAAAGGTTCTTAACCTTGATTTTCCGGCTTGTTTCCCGATCGATCTGCCATCATACAAAGACGGATTTATTATGGCCTAGTAGTTACTCTTTGATTGAGTGATCGAATGTAGCTCTTTCGGATGCCAGTAATTTACCTGTCTGCTTGCGTTAATGTTGGGTTTGGTCGGGATATCTTTGTGGTCAACTAGTCGCACAAATCGAATTCTGTTACTCATTTACTCCGCATAGATAGTTGGACGTGTAATGCAAATGATGTACCGTGCTCGTATGTTTGTGTCGCCATTTTGACGAACAGCAACAAAGAGTATCTCATTAAATCGTGGTCAGATTTCTTATTCTGCTCGTGGCAAGGATATGCGCTACCGGTAAACTCTATCGAGAATAAGTCTATAGTCCATCATCTGTTCCTTAAACAGGACGACCAGAAAGTCCAACTGATGTTATTGGCTATGACAAAAAAGTAGATAGTGTTTAAGTTGAATTAATCAGAGGTTGATGTGTGTGTATGTGCAAGAAATTTTCTTTCTATCAGTCTACTCGGGGCGGAGGTGCTATCTGTGTACCTTCATCCCAAATCCGTGTTAATAAAGATGTTGTCAGCAGTTGCACAGATTTCCGCTACTTGGGTAGCAACTTGTCCATCGACCTGTCCGTGAATCGCGAGCTGAGAGCTCGTGTGGCTAAGGTTAGTACTGCTTTCGGAAGTCTTAAAAGACGTGTTTGGAAGAACCACAACCTGAAAATGGCCACTAAGCTGTGTTTACCGTTCAATGGCGCTGTCTAGACTGTTGTACGACAATGAAACTTGGGCATTGTGTCGGCTGCACGTGCGATATTTGAATCGTTTCCATGTGCAGCGTCTAAGGCGCATTTTGGGTATTCCGTGGTCAGACATTGTTCCAAACACTGAGGTACTGCGGCGAGTGGACATGTACGGCATAGAAGCCATTTTGATGCTGAATCAGCTTCGTTGGCTTGGTCACGTCCGTCGGATGGGCAATGACCGTATTCTTAAGCAGGTGCTGTATGGACAACTGAGATCAGGTAAGCGAAATCCTGGTGGTCAGAAGCTGAGATACCAGTATGCTATGCAGATAAGTCTTTCACGTTGGAAAATTGATTTTAGATGTTGGGAAGACAGCGTTGAACCGGACGGTCTGGAGGAATACGATTCGGACGGGCGTCCGCGAGTTCAACGAGCAGTTTTTGCGCGACCGGGAACGAAAGCGCGAGGTACACAATGGAACCATCGGTGCCATAAATCGTGGTGAGATGACTATATGGTGTTGCGATGTGTGCGGCCGCGAATGCGCTGGCCGTTTGGAATTAGTAGGTCACTAGCGTACTCATAGTCCACAGTCGGCAACGAGACGACGAATACGTTAGGCTCAGGTAGGTCATATCAGCATATCCGTTTTATTTTTGGTTAATGACTGCATCGACCAAGACCATGGTCGTTTGACAACTAATCCGGTTCTCTTTTCAGAAACGTGAGTGTCTGCGGTATTCTACCCATTCTGTCCTTGAGTTTTGTTGGTGTATTGAATAATGAATTGTCTGTCTGATCTTTTCATGGCCCAACCTTGCTTCTTGTTTTTCAACCTCATCCCCTCTAGAATGCTGTAACATACACTCATATACTGAAGTGCTTCTTGTATTACATTTTACATATCTTTCTTGTCAGTTTAGAACTCGTCATTGCAGTCTCTCTCTCTCTGTTTATTTTCCGAGAGATAAGGATTTTCTTTTCATGCTAGCATTGACCGGCTGGACACAAAGGCCTCAGTCACACACCTACTGGTCTTATTCCTTCGGGTTTACACCGGATATGTGGTGTGTGAGTGGAACTGCAAGCGGTGCAGCGCAAGCCACTTGCGGTGATGGTTTATAGCGCAGGCGTCGTTTG
>JTDE01000091.1:408838-421042 GCA_014338405.1 Paragonimus skrjabini miyazakii
TATCATATGTGAACGCTCAACCACTTCCGCTTGTGAGTAATGATCAGGTTGCCCGATCGTCTCGAAATGGAGACACAGTTACTGTCTGTTAACTCCAATCGATAACCCCGCGATAAGCACTTCCTAGACAGGCCGAGATCTCCGATCTCATTAAACCTGCTAGGCGATATTTTAGATTACTAATGAGTAGTCGGGGATTTGGGTAATTTCAAGTTGAACATCACCCACAATTGATCTCAGCTATCGCATTCGGTCGTGCCTAACGTGAGGTCAATGGCGCAGTGGTAAACACGGTTGCCTCATGAACAGCATGTCCGTGGTTCAAGTCCCGGCAAAGGCGATGATATGCACTACTGACGGGCTCTAATGAGAGTGAAACTCGAGTTTAGTGCTTCTTTTTGAAAGAGGCCGACTGGAAAGTCTATGGGAATGCGACAGCTGCGATCATTTGTGGGTGATGTTCAATCTATATGAAAAATCAAACTCCCCTACTACTCATCAGAAATGTATGTGTTACCAAATTAGCATTGTCTCAGTAAACGTTGAAATTTTGCGATTGCGACCTCGCTACACTACCTTGAGATATGCTACGCGTTTGACCATACGACCCATTACGATTAAGCGTTTGGCAATCAAAGGTGCCAGATTCCTGCCATGAAGTTGCGATCTTAACCCACATTGCCTAATCGTTTATACTAACCCCTATGGATTAGGCTGGCTGTCTCTCTGCCGATAGTTTCGATCCGTTCCGTAAGTGTTGCCCGTTGCCTACGAAGAAAAGACAGATAGCTTTTTCTATGTATTCTAAGTTCTATATCCAGAGAAAACACACTTCTTCCGTCCGTCTGTCGTACACCGACGTGGAGTGGACAGTACACACAACTTGCTACATTTGCACCCCTGGCTTGTAAAGCCATTTTGAGCGAGTGTTTCACATGGAAAGAGAAGATCACTCACAGCAGAGTACACAGAGCTTGAAGTAGAGCCTCTGAGGAACAGTCTGTAGGCGAGATTTGCTGAACTCAGTTACACCTCTCGAGTGGTCAGAGCGCCACCGCAGACAGTCTAAAAGAAACAAGTCTTCCTCAGACTCGCCTGAATAGGAAATCACTATACTAACGGTATAATCCGTACGATGAGGTATACCACACAAAGTTTCGTTCTTTACACTTTACTTGCAGGATTTTTGTCGGTCACTCCGATCTTTCCTCCTTGGTAAACTCTGACTCTCATGTCATTCAGAAATCCACTTGCTGCTAAAGTTACATGAGACGGAGCAAAATATACGTTGGAGAAAACGAACTGTATTTCCAGGTGGATTGTGAAGGCAACGACGCTACGCTGCCCGACCACGAAACTTCGGAGTCGATACCCGTCATCTTTGATCACAAAATGCTTCAAAGGGTCATCCCGTGGACCCTGTCACATCGATCGCAGCATCGTCATTCAACCACAATCCCACTACACATGCACGCCCAACAGCGTCCGAGTTTTCCCATTTCGTGACCAAATCGTTTGCTGATTACTTCACAACTCTATCTAACCGTCGGTGTTTCTGACGAACACTCTCCAATGTGGTAAATATTGTGCGGACCAATCACACACGGTAAATGCATACTTAATGTTTGGCAGACCGGCCAACAATCCAGAGTACTGATTACCTACCGCGTTGTATAAATACGCATTCTTATTGGTCCAGGTCAAGTGGTGATATCAATGGCCATCGCTGTCTCAAATGAAACTGCGTAATTTATTTGTCGTGACCTTGTCGTCAACTGCGGGACACATTAACCAATCATGTGCACGCATTTAGAACCATCTCACAGTCTATTACGGCCAGGCCCGTAATGGCTACATTGAAGCAAGGTTGACCATCAATAACCGCGTTGGTTTCTTTTCATCCCTGGACAAAAATCGTTATATATAAAGTTCGCGCTATCGGTCGACACGAAGGAACAGCGCTTCTGAACCAGTGTATAGATGCAACCATTAAGTGGTGCTTTCCAACTTCTCGGACGAATTAGGCTGACTAATGTAACTCGAGTAGCTATCCACGCAAGTTAACATCCTGCTCTGTATGCTTTTGGCGATCCGTAAATGTTTGTCCTCTTACACTTTTTAGATCTACAAGGATGCAGTTCTCGGTTTGACCGATTCTGTGATTCTACAGGCTAGAAAACTATCTTAACGGGGCGATTCTTTGTGGTAATCACTAACTTCTAGTTGTGATGAATCGTCTTGGGCTTCGAAAAACGTAAACTGAGCACAGACCATTCACATTTTGACATAATTTTCCTGCAGGTCGCCTTCAAACAGAGCTACTGGATTCGTATTTGTTATACTCCATCCTTTCTTGAACTACAATTTGTGCGGTAAGTAGTGCACCTTGGGCAATATCGTAATTCGTCAGTGATAGACACGGCATGAAAAAAATGAGGCATGTAA
Organism: Paragonimus skrjabini miyazakii; assembly: GCA_014338405.1. NCBI lineage: Eukaryota > Metazoa > Platyhelminthes > Trematoda > Plagiorchiida > Troglotrematidae > Paragonimus > Paragonimus skrjabini miyazakii. The sequence goes on from JTDE01000091.1 coordinate 411,284, forward strand.
CTATGGGAACATTAGGGAGAGGAAGAAGAAGAAATACGAAAAGATGCCGCAACTGTTGGGAGGATACACCAATTTCTTTCGGCAGATTCAGTTGAAAATATCGCTACGGATTAACAAATGAAGACAAGCAGCTTCACATTTGCTACCCACCAAAAACAAAGATGAACAGACAAGATGAGCTAATGTATCAATGACTACTTATGACAAACGGGTTCGTAAAGTTTCTACAAGACGTCATAAACACCGAAGGCAACTGTCTGCAAGTAATATGTATATGTAGTGTCACAAAAGAACTGAAAAATAGACAACTGCGTAAATCCCACAATCAAAGTATGCGTTAGTTTTCCAGTAATTCAATCTTGATTGTTACTCTAATAACCGGTAATTGGTGTCAGACCACTGTGGCCTTTCTGATGGAGATGCATGCGGATGCAAAGTGGCTGTGGTGACATCGTGGACACTCAGGCAGACATGCCGATACACATGTGCTGTCCGCGCTAGATCGACCCGGTCAGATTGTCTAGCGTTCACAATAACCAATGTCGACATGAAAGATGCTCACTTCGAGGATTACGTCATTAAGATTACTGTGAGCAACAGTAAAGTCTCACTGCAACTGTTTTGGCAACAGCAAGCCAAGGACAATTAACCAGGATTTTGAAATTGATTTCAGGGGAGGAATAAATCAATTCGTCCGTTAGAATCAATAATTTGCATTGAAAAGCTTACGAAGTGAATAATATTGCTGAGAGTTAACCAAATCATCATATCTGAATGATAAGATAACAAATTCGTTTGCCCATGGAGATTCGGTCAAGTTTTGTCCGATATAAATGAAACAAGATGTACCCTTATCACTGCTTAATTGTTAGTTTAAGGAACTATTCGTTCTTGCGAAGCGAGAATTTTAATTTGGCAAAAATGTGTCCCTGTTTTCAGTACTTCCCCATCGGACCTTTTTTGAAAGTGTTGGAAATTTATGTGGAAACAGCAAATCATCCATTGATATCATGTCAGAAATATTTAGCAAAGACAATGGATATCATAGATTTACATGCAATCTGGAAGTGTTCTTCTCTGGTAGTCAGTTCTTCAACCATAAGGAATTGTGTGCTTGGTGATACACTGTAACCAAACTCGCAATGAGACTTTTTGTGTCATTTCCAAAAATGAATTGATATCGTCTCTTGTTTTGTTACGTAAGATGTGTACAGTTCTTTCAAGAACAATTGCAGAGCAAGATAAGGATACGGGAGTGGCCGATATTTATGTTTGTAATCTACCCACCTCATACGTGATTTAATCCCAAAGAACTGCCAAAAGTACTCAGTCGGTACGTTATACTCCGAAATTTCGTACTAAGTAATCATATCCTTGTCCGGATCGGAGTTTACACTCTGACCCTCGTGGTTGTGAGACTAGCGTGTTAACCACAACGCCATCAACCTCACAATAGGCATGACCGAATAATCAAATCCAAACGCTCAACCACAACCTTGTATGAATAGTATTCAGCTTGCCCGATCATTTCGAAAAGAGAATGAACAGAATCACTCTGTTCTATCCAACCGATGACCCCGTGATCATGACTCCTCAGTTAAGTTGAAGTTACTGTCTTCACTGAACCATCGCTGAGCGTTTGGATTTGGTTATTCGGTCATGCCTATTGTTAGGTTGCTGGCGTTGTGGTTAACATGCTAGTCCCACAGCCACGAAGGCCAGAGTGTAAACTCCGATCCGGACAACGATATACACTACTGATGAGCTCTAATAAGAGCGAAACCCCAGTCTAGTGCTTCCTTTCGAAGTGGGCTAGCCGAAACGCTTATCTGAATGCAAAGGCCGCGAACGAGTGTGGGTGGTGTTCAATTTTGAAATAACCTAAATCCCCGAACCTTCACTACTAAGTAATCACTAAATTCCTGCATAATCAATAAGCCTCGTTAATATACCATGCACTTTTGTTGCATTATGCATATATGATCAATGACTTTCCCTCCAATTCTAACAACAAATAGGAAGTTCGGAGAAAGAAATATAAACGGTCAGTCACCGAGACTGTCTTCAAAGTTTATGCAGACTGGAATGGTCAGTCAATCACACAACCATAAAATGAACCATCTTGTGTGTGTGTGTGTGTGTGTTTACTCTGCAGCATTTGTATACTCTACGTTCAACTAAGTCAAAACATATCGACATTTTAAATCACTACAGAGACAATTATGGGAACAATCAATCATTTTGGGAAAGCCGTCGGTGGGAGAGGTGCAAGCAAAGAGCAAAAGTGGACTAGAATATGTGCGTGGTAATACCTAGAAAGCTGTGCATTCGTAGATTACATATGAAGTGGCCAGGGTCAACAGATGATTTGCAATGACAACAAAACAGATCCCGGTTGCTCTCGAACATCCTTTGGAGAAGATTAGTGACATTTGGATTTCCACAAACACATCTCACCGGCACTTAAATGTCATGTGAATCTATCCAGACGTCTCATGTGTGTAGCTCATCCCCAACGAAGAGATACAGGAAAGTAACCATGGATAGGGCGATGATGCACAGTATGTATCATGGCGTTATTTGGACTCGAATAAGCTAGATAGATGAATCCAGAGTCATCGTATGTTATCATGATGAAAGACTTAGTGTGTGGATTACAAAAGGGTCAGGCATCCGTGATGCAGTTTATACACAAAATCTTGTAGCAGATTGCGCCCACAACCAAACAGTCTAGTGACGTGGGGATGGGTCATTTTGTGCGTGCAAGTCGGGTTGAACCACCCATTCTGAAACAACTTTGGGGGTAAATGCAGTGAACAGTTATTTTTATTCTCCATACGCCCCTCCTATATGAAGTACAAATTTGAACGGACAATCTGGTACTATGTGTACGCTTACTAAGAAAGTTATAGTGAAATGCAGTGGTCTTGTCAATTTACCGGTGGATTGACGGTCAATCAGAACGATTACAAACGTAAAAGTTGAATTGCAGAAGGTATGTTACCTTTTCCTTTCCCAGGCTTGCTGCCTAAAGACAGTGATCACTTCGCAATGAAGCGGAGAATAATTGTGTGGTGAATAGAAAGCATTCGAAAACCAGTGAATAGGCTTCGGCAAGCATGTTCAAAAATCCGTATGAAAAAAAAGAAATGTAGTTATACTACTATTAGTAGCTAAGTGAAATTAAATCAAATTAATCCAGTAAGCGTTTATTACTCATTTGAAATGTGTGCTCTACTTGAGAGCAAGAACAAACAAATTAATTTCTGTAAGACAAGAGGTAGGAGTAGATATGAAGAAAGTGCGGAAGCGCTCAGACTTTTGTTCTTGATTGATTGTTGTCTACCTGATATCAACAAACCTGGGCCGACAACGATTGTCAACGATGGACAGTCAGTATGTTTCCTACACGCGCATACCACGTTTCACAAACCATTTAACGTGATAAAAAGTAGGAACGCAGAGTGCATCTGCCTTTTCCATCGCAAAAAATAATGCAATATATGAAAATACCACACCACACTATCACACCGTTTCAGCCATGGTAAAGTTTGGCGAAATCATTTTAAGCTATTGCACAAACCTGTCGAGAAAATTTACTGTTTTCTCACAAAACGTCGATCTTCGTCTTCGGTTAGAAATCACTCACTAGGAGACACAGTTCAGATAGACACATCTAGTTAGCATACTTCTCGACTCTTATGAAGCATAGTTAGTCAATATGTTGAGAAAATATACAGTCTAACCTCAATGTATAACATATGAACAACAGAGATGTGCTCAACTAACAGTAATGTGGATCGTGAAGTTACTGTGGCTCCAAAAATCGTTCAATCGACAGACAAGAATAGTTCTGTGCATGAGCTGAGTGGCCAGCCACTGCACATACATCTTAATAAAATATGACATGAGCTGCGTAACATGAGTAGTGCCTAATTTTTAACAAAATAAAATGTTTGAGAAATTACCAGATTAGAAAACATACAAAAACTACACACTGAGTTTTCTAATATCCTGCAAGTTTTTCCAACTCACTTACGAGGAAGAAGAACCCTAAGTAGGAACGGACACAAAGACAGAAACCGTGGATCCATAAGTCATACAGAAGCCTCAGGTTGAATCGATACATACTAGACGTCCACGGTGGCAGAAGAGCGCAAAAATTACTGTCAAACGATGACACAAAACGGCTATCAGAAGTGAACTGGAAGTGAAGGGTACTGTTAGGGCGTCCATCCTGTTACCGTCTCAAGACGCCTCCGTCGTGAGAAAGAACAAAAACTATTGATTCAGTCTTACTTAGCGGAACTGTTCAAATCGGTTGAGACTTTTATATCGCTATGCACATTTGCGATCCTAACTCTTTCTCATGATGTGTTGGGAATGTGTGGTCATGACGTGCCCTATAAATACTTTGTAATTGTCGCCCTAGCCGCACCTCGTTTTGCGGCGGAACAAGACCCTTCATTTTGAACGCGTCTTTTGGCTTGTCTTGGAAGCGAATACGGAAACAGTCGCGGTACTATTCGGGACCGAGATTCCCGTGTGAATTATTACCGGGACGAGAATCCGATTTTATCGAGCGCACCACTCTACCGAGATCGAACCAGCGTATCGTTTGGGAGAGTTTACAACAGGTGCAAACTAGGCTAACCATGAAATAGAAACGCAATCAACTACATCGTTTACCCAAAGTCAACCAAACATCATTCCCATTCTACCAAAACAGGATAGGCATGTGTCCCCAGCGTTACGCACTCTTTTCTGTGTGAATAACCACTTTGAATACATCATATAAAGACATGTATTGTACAAACTAGCATGAAAGACACAACGGATACTTCAGTGAAATCAGGTACAGTTGTGGCTATCATCAGTTGAATGCCTCATCACTTCCGTGATGACCATCGAGTGCGAATCCTGACCACCAGAGCAATGTTGATGTTATATTTGAATCAGCAACCAGCAGCCATTGACGAACGGTCAATCCACTCACGGCCTAAAACTTTAGAAGGGACGTTCTGTTGTAACAAATGTGATTCACCACCTCTCCCGTCTATCCTATGGCTTAACAATATTCATGAAATGAAAGATTATCTACTCCCATCCTTGTGGCAATTCGCTTGTGATGAACCATGTCGTGCGAGAAATTTCTGTTGGGTGCATTCGTGTATTGTGCAAAAGGATTATCTAATACAGCACGTCATTAAATGTCGAAGTGACTCTGTTATGGAGATCCGACTTAATAACTCTTGGGTAGCCCTAAATTGATGACTAAATAACTGATGCTATCACCGAAAGTTGAATGTACACATATTTCTCACTATAAAATAACAAACCACAATGTTCATATACACCAACAAGTAGTAGGATATATAAGAGAAACGTGTCAGATTATCATGCTTCCCAAAAGTCAACGTCAACGGAGTAGAAACTAACATTGAATGAGAGTAACCGAACGGATGAGTAAGGAGTGGAGAACCGGAGATATAGTAGTAGTGGGTATGATAAGAAATAGATACATACTGTCTTTTGGCAAACACTCCGTTGAGGTCGGGCGTTATCTACAGACACACTGGCACATACCTACAATACTCAAGTCGTATATAAAAGTAGGCCGTCTTGCTAAATTATAAATTTAGTTTTGTCGTACCCTGTGGTAGTTGACAGTTGCTGACAGGTGTTACAAAAGTAAACGAAGCCGAAGGCTGAAGTAATCACGTGTGTTTTAAAAAATAGTGTGTTTCCCCATAAACGAGTGGACAACATCTCAGACGGGTTCAAAAATTCCACAACATATTCAGGTCGTACTTACAAGAAATGCTGTCAAATAATCATGAATGAAAACATACATAAGGCCACAGACTGGTTACTGACAGTCACATGATGCAAACAGAATCGCAGATTATCCATAAATTGGGCCATGTACCATTGACCGATGAAGGTTACATTGATCATGATTGGACAAGCCCAATGGGTCACGGGAGCAGGACCTAGGCGGAAGACAACGAACAGTCGTGCGTTGTGGTTACGTTCAGGCAGTTCGTCATGTAAGGGACACCAAACCTACAAAGAACATCAAGCGAAAATCTTTTCTACGAACACGAACGTAAACAGTACACTTTTTATTAATGCTGGCGGGTCTTGACAACTCAAAGATGCGTTCCACATATTTACGACTGTTTACTATGAATCACGGAATACTTTATAGCTAGACAATAAAACAAATAATGTCCTCAGTTATTTCATGAGGGCCACTATATATAGGAAATGTAACCACTTCGTACAAACGTAGTTCAATTGACAGCCAATTAAATTATTTTTGTCAATAACTGACTCAAACGACCCAACAGAACGAGTGACGTTCAGAGAACATTTATATAGCGATATGGCGATTATGATCACAAATTTAAACAGAGGTTAGCAAAAATCGCTGCAAAATTCATTCTTCAAGAAAATGGCGCTATGCAACTCAGTAAAATTAGGTTTTATACAAGCTGAAATGAACACACAAAATAGGTCATGAACAGCAGAGCGCTGATCACTGATAATAGATTGCAGAAAGCAAGGCTGGGTAAGAAAAGAACGTGAACAATGTTCCGATTGACAATGTTTGGTGTTTAGAATTCTAAACAGCCAAACAACTTCAAACTTATGGCAATATGGTTAGATGTGGCTAGTCTCGGCGCGGCGTAACTGCTTTCTTGTTTGAACCGCCTTCTCACAAACGCGTACAAAATAGATGAGCACCGCAAGGAAGGCTAGTAAGAGGAGGAAATCAGCAGTGATTAGAAGGGAGAAGCTGATTTGAGGTGGAGTGAGGTACAGGGCAAAATCTCCACTGTCCAATGCGGCCTTTTTATCCACTGGATCAGCTTCTGATTCTGGCACGGTCATTGCGGAGTCTGCCGGATTCGATGAGTCATTATCGCCCAGCAGGCCGTTGGCTGATAGAAATTGTGTCAAGGTGGAATCCCCGTGATCGTGAATATATTCGATCTCACTTTCAGCCAGGCTCAGTCCGATCAGAATGGTAATCACTGAATGCAAAAATACGGTGTAATTATGATATTACGGGTGAAAACAGTTTGCAATCGCGAGTAGACACAAAAACGTCATGTTACATTTAAATGAACAGGAGACTGACAACAGTTTTGCAGCTGTTAGCACCCAGAGGTAGCTAGCAGAAGCTGGACATCGCTACTCATTAACAAGGTCTGGAAGTGATCGCTTCTGACAATATCCACTGAGATGTAAACTTCATTTAAATAGTCAAGAAGGCTTACTGTACACTAAAAATTCAAACTAGGATTTTTTGAATATCTATCATTCGTGTCTAGCTCATTTGTGAACCTTTTCAATGAGACGAATACCAAAACGAGGTGCCCGACTTTTGACATGGTATAACGAGGAAAAACGCGCAATACAACGCTCTATTTATTATAAACCGATTAAACTCAGCTGACTCTTCAGTGCCATAGTGAAGTGATTGCAACATGACCTATGTTGTTGTTGTTGTTGTTGACCTCTTTTTATGTGGGGACTGTATCGTCGGTAGGTCACCTTAAGTATGACCTCGTCGTATACAGTCAGAAAACTAGATGGAGTTTCATCGCTGGAATTTCCATGGTATAGTGAAGTAGAATTCAGTTCATCACTGTTGATGCCGGTTAGCCATCATTCGTTGTACGCTGATGTGCGTCTGTAATACGATTGGAGGTTTATAGGTGAGTACTTCTCATGTTCCTCTCAATCATTTCAGTAAGTAATTCTAAATTTGTTTCATTTCGTAATCCCGTAATCAGTAGCTTACACCGTCTGTTTAGCGTGCATATACCAATGCATTATTCACCTATATCTCTTAGAAACCAGCAGACCGGGACCAGTGTTTACGCGGGACTATTCAGTATTCCCTTACCTATGAATCCTGCTAAATGAAAAACGAGAATTTGGTTTAGTTCCACTGATAAGTTTTGTTTGCAAGCAAGTTCACTATGGCAAAGAGGTGACCTTCCAAGCAACTTCGAACGTTTAGAGTAATCGGATCATTGAGGAAAAATTTTAGACTCAGATGTTGGTTTGATTTTCAAAACATATCTATGGATTTCTGAACGGTTATTGGTTGCTGACTGAAAATGATTTTTTCCCACAGCTGTTAGCAGGTTAGTAATAAGAATCGTGTGGATGATTGCAAGAGCATGAAAGCAAGATCATTCAATAGCGTTTGCTGGAGAACTTCAGAGACGAGCTACGAAACTTGCACTTTGAAATGAAATAACTCTGTAATTATTAAGGCAGTTCTGATGAAGAACGTCCAATGGTCATCTTGAACATATGGGACATGGTTCTCAAGGGGTTAATATTGTTACGGTTGATATTCGTTGTCAACGTCGTCTAAACCGGATCCCGTTTGAGAAGCACTGCAAAACTAAGGCAAACTCAAAATGAACACCTTCGTGGACCTACACGAAGAGAAAATCGTGGAATGAATTCGATCGTGCAGCTATATACTTCGACCGGTGCACAAAAGAATCATATGTGATGGCATAAAACTTTCCTCGGCGTTACCGCGCGACTAGCACGGGTTATCTTACCCTCAATCTGTTCAGCCTACAAGCTTTTCGTATATGTCTGCCTTTATCCGGATGGGGCCAACGTGGAAGGGAGCAAGGCTTAGCAGCAAACTCAGAAAGCAACACGAGTGTCTAAACGGGACTCAGTAAGTGTATGCAAGATCCAAATGAAACCAAACATTTGGAGGAATTGTTGATCGCAGTGCAGTAATACCAACCAAGGATTTGGTAATTGATAAGTCTGAAAAACTTCGGCGGACCACGTTAGGAACGAGTCACGTCATCGATTTACGCTACCGTTCTTAGGGCTAGCATGAATCTTAGAGTTCACCAAAGTTTCGAGGTAGAATTAGTTCAGCCACGTAATAATCAGACTCCTATTTGACAAGTTTTGTCGACGTTGGTTCCACCCACACACTGTACGTGTGCTGAGTATAGACATTTGGAGTTCATGGGGACTCAGAACGTCAGTGAAGAGTGTACACGAATAATGGATGGTCGGCAAATTCGTAGTTTGCTAATCACAAAAAATTTCCTCATTCTCTTCGATATATCCCTAAAAACTATTAATATTTATGTATAGACAATACTAATTGCAGAACACACGTTTAAAAATGCAGCGAAATTCTACGCGATATGCCGTGTGTAATTAGGTTGTTGTGTCTAACAGTGAAATTACTAACAGTAATGTGACCAGCTTGAATGAAAATCTAGAAAGTTCACAGAATGACTGTCGTGTTGTCCAATCCCAACACGACCGCCATTTGCATATAATGAATTTAAACACGAACAAAAGCCGATCGAGTTAGTGTCGATCTGTTAGTGAACATAAAAGGCAATGAGAAAACAGATCATTTGATAGTCTGTGTTGGTTCACAAGCTCGAAACTTACCGGCCAAAAGTAACCCGCAAATCTCGAACATGACGGTCAACCAACCCTGATGAGTACGATAACAGCTCATTGTTATATGCAGCAAGAAAGAGGCCAGTGCAAAAACCAAACCTATCACGGTCATCGTTTTTGCCAGAACCCAGCGAATGTCTGAAACGGCAAAGTGGAAAGTGATCGTGAGAACTAGAAATTCTAGAGTGAACTGCGTATAAATGGGCGAACTAGAAACGTACTCCCCGTTCAGTTGGGCGATATCAATTGATTTTGAATAAGATGATGAGAAGATGTATATCA
>JTDE01000092.1:0-11143 GCA_014338405.1 Paragonimus skrjabini miyazakii
ATATCCACGCAGTAATTACTTGCCCTTTTCGAATCGCGCGCTTTTCTGTTGATGTCGTTAAACTGTTCCCCCACCTTATACCACACAGAAGAGTTGTATATAGTGCAAAATACATGGACTCATTATCAAACATAGCTGATTCTGACCTATTCGGTGAATGGAATCGCTGGCGTAGTCCAGCTGACCTGGCCAATAAAAGAAAGTTTGACTACGCAGTATGCACTCACACAAGTAGATGCTTCACCCGACTGAATTAGGCTATCAACAACGTCTCAGAATGCAGTATACGTTCACATTAGTGGCTACTTCAACTTGATTCACTTAAGGTATGAAGAACGTCTGCATATGCATTCACACTAATAGATGCTTCCCCCGATAGACTTAAGTTATGATCAACGTTTGAGTACGCAGTATATGCTCACACTAGTAGCTGCTCCTTCCGAACCACTTTCACCATGAACAATTTGGAGAACGAACGTATGCGGGACGTCATGAAATGCTTGTAGTTGAAACGTTTGGGGGTAAATGATATTCATTACCTTTGACTCCGTTGATTGTCACATTGATTGGAATATTTTTCTACCCCGCGATAGATACTTAGCGTTCTAACCATGATAGCGTGATTGGCAGGCAGCTTGAGTTCATCTGTTTTCATATATTGTTTCGTTTGAACGCCACGCGAGCTCAATCTTGTTAGAAAAACTGCAACAGAATTAATAGAATTTACTTCGGAAGATCCTGCATGATGGAGTGGGACATGATACCCTTTCAATACGCCGTTCCATATACACCGAAGATAGAAACAACCATCGTTTCATCGACCAGTATCTACCCGATGTTTGAGAAACAAGGAGAAATAGTATAAATATCGTATATACACGGAAGCTCGAAATGTTTTCATCCATGTTCAACCACCAAATGTGTTAGTGTTTTTGTTGAAATGCAAAGTCAACACTGTATGGTCGTATATTACCATTTCGACCATATCTTCAAGACGCCGCAAAATGAAGCACTCTCACGCGATAGAATGACGTATTTCATCTCGACAATTGCTATGTTCCCATTTGTGCGACTTCGAACAATGAGCTATCGGCAATAACGGGAATTTTTCGCCAAAATGGTGGAAAGTATTTTCATCTCCGACCTAATATTTTTGTTTTTTTGTATGTTTTTCAATTTCTCCCTAATTCTTTTCATTTTCTGTTCTTATGCTGTACGTTTCACGCTTAAACTTCCGATTTTCAAATTCCGTTGAATATTTAGGATACGTGGATTGGCGCCTATCTGACCGTTCTCCTTTTCGAATTAGTTTCACGCCGAATTCGTGGAAACGGATATTTACCAATTTGTGGAACGCTTGTGATCTCAGTGCCTTGCAGATCGACCCTGCTCGTATTGACCGCTGGTTGGAAGACTGGAGTCTTTATCTTAACAATAGCAATTGTGCACATATGTCTTTCGGAGGGATTCTGGAAACCTTTTCGTGATACATGGTGCAACAATTGCAATAGATATCACCAAAGTTGACCTTAACCAGCACCTATGGATTTGGATGTAGTCCAGTTTATCTTTTACTTATCACCAACAGATGGCCGCCATAAAGGGATTTGAGATTCTTGGGATGATGAGAAGAAACTTTCCCCACATACACATGCATGCTTTCCAGTCGCTCTATGGGGTCCATAATAAACTATTGCTTGAGTATACAAATCAAGTCGTATACACCGGCTTGAATAGGGACACACTCGTCATCAAACGTGTCCAACGAGTAGCCACCAGAATGGTCATTGTTTTGCGCCACTTCTCCTACGAATCTCGTCTTGAAATTGTTGATCTTTATCCACTTGAATTTCGAAGACTTCGCGGCGACTTAATACTTACGCACTTTTTCTTCAGCACAAGACTCGTGCACTAGTTCTTTACCACGGTAGTTGGCGACAGTCGAAGGGGTTACGACAAGAAGCTCTATAAGCTTTGACCCCGGACCATCCTAGACAAGAGTTTTTCTTTTGCAAGTTTATCAACCACTTAAACGACCTTTCATCAGAGGTTGTCAGCCGCACTTCTAAGGGCTGTCTCAAAGTTTTACTAGACTCTCATTCACTTAAGAAGTCGTTGATTTGGTAGTTAACTCTGCTCTCGGTATTCTCTGTAACCTGCAGGAGCGGTACTACACTCTATTTTCAATGACTGACTTTAAGGTCACCAAAAAACTGCTGTCATCAAGACGGACAAACTTACTGGATCCGGGTGACTTGTGCCTCCAGCCTCGAACCCGCGAACAAGTCTCATAAACTTACCGAAAGTCTCCCGTATGCTTATGTTTCCTGGATAAATGTGAACGGTCACCGAGGAGACGACGTATTCCGCCCGGAAGGAGTGGCCGAAAATAAAAAGCGCACAGATTTTGCGGTACAAATGGGTCGTTCGCTTTCTCAATCGGGCCTTGAAACGTATGACAGTTCTGGTGCACTGAGTCACAAACAAGAAGTGAAACAAGGTAGCTCCTAAGGCCGTTAAAATCAGCTTGATTAAAGTCTCGAATTGTAAACATTTATACTGGTTGTTGTTAACTTCATCTGTACACTTTTTTCAAGTGTCACCACCACTTTGAATTTGGCTGGCAACAAGATAAACGGGAGTTTTCTTGCACAGTCTCTGACTTCTGCATTTGCGTGGATTTTTGTCTGGTGAAGTAATTTCGCGGGTACTTTTTTTAGTTCCAAGTATTTGCCAACCTATCAACGTTCAACGTTCGCCACCTCACGCTGCGTGCGGAATTATTTGTCCGAAGTCGCCCAAACCTGACAGTGGCGCTGTCCTTCTGTGTGATGACCTATTCAATTCAACGGACCTCTGCTTGTCAGTGAGTCGTATCATTTCTACTGATACGTCTTAGGTCTCATTTGTACGCAGGCCTTTTGCGCTTATTCGTTACCGTCACAGCTCTCCTTTGAGGTTTTTATATATCGGTCATTTCTGTCAGTTGATTGGCTAGGTCACTAGAAAATACAACGCAAAAATCGAGGTAAACAATTCGTGGATAAACTGTTTTGATGTCGTCGCGGAATTTTGTTTCAGGCGTGTGTTAGCGACTGTCTGAAATTACGTGTGGGTTGTGTACTACAGGTTGATTTGCGCGAGTGGCGTGGTGACTGACGCCACAGCATCAAAGTGAACTCGTCATAAATTTGATGGCCATTAAAATGTCTGGATGTGTATTAGTGTAGCACGCGAGTGATTTTGATTTTGCTAAGGTCTGTTGCATTATTTTGAGGTTGCCGTGCCTTGGTTGATTTGTGTTGAAGGATGGTCCTATGTTTCATTATATTCCCCGAGAATAAACAGTATTAATCACTTTGTTCTTACACCAACTACTGTAACCGTTTCCCTTAATCTCATTCAGTCACAGCCCTGTGCATTTCTAAATGTCAAAATAAGGCATTCTCCTTCCATATTCTTTCTTGAGTGGCTTATAATTCTAACCATTTCCCGATGCGTGAACAGTCATTTTGCTCCAACCCAACCAATTACCATTTGTTTGAGTGAACTCAATTCTGTTTTATCGTCCCCCATTACTGAGTGGTGCCTAGTTGTCAGATTTGTTGTACAGGCACATTCTTTATTCAATTCTAAGGATATTTCACATTCGGGGTGAGATATTTCGTTTTCATGTATATTTATTCAATCAGTACCGTATTAAATCCAGTTTTTACGAGCGCCTTCTCATTACCCGTTTCGAAGATAGATTATCTTCCTTGCCGTTGGATATTGAGATAGGAATATTTGGATCAACATATTACGCGTCACTCGTTGTGAACTTGAATCGCTAGCGAACGATTCATTAACTGAAGCTAGTTAGCGTGCACTGATTGAGTTTGAAGTGAACGGTACGTCAACGTCGTGCACGAGGACCCTGAGTCAACGGACAGTCAGACAAGCAAGAAGGACAGTTGCATTTAAACTACCACTGTGTTTTGCGTAATACACCTTTGGACACAATCCCCGTCCGCTCTTTTGGTTTTATGTTACAATTTGGGATCCTACCAAGACTGGAAAAAAGGAGATCCGCAAAGAAATCCGATAAGGGTCAAGGCTCCGCTACTGCTTCCAGCTCCGGAGAGTTCGTTTACCTCATGCAGATACTGGCGAATAGTTTAGACAGGTTGTGGACGAAACTGACAACAGTGGGGCTGCAAATATCGGTTCCACATCCCGACAAGCTCACTTCGGGGGTCACTATCACCGTTGGAAAGGTCAAGTGCGGGCCTATCTTCGGAACTTTTCAGCGAAGTCCCATAACAACCTGACGCATCCGTACCGGATGGGATGTCTACGGCATTGCGGCGTCTAATGGACGCCCCCTTGCACCCGACAGTCTACCGACAACAGTCGTATGCCTGTAGATAGCCGGACGGAGAAACTGTCCGATCGTTTGTCCGTGAAATGCAACATCTGGCCGAACGGAGTTGTGAGAATATGTTTCCAGTGGAACTCCAGAAGTAAATTCTGGAACAGCTACTGGAGGGAATCCTGCCAACAAAAATAAAAAGGGAGTTCCTGCTTCACCCACTCGGGGCACTTGACGCCGATGTGCGGTTAGCCGAAAACCTCGAGGAGGTCGAGGCAACTGTTAGCTGATCAGCACAATATTGCGTCGCGGTGTGGGCGTCTAGCCAGAAGATCAGCCACTAAATGTACGGAGGAAGCTCAGATTGGTATGGGGGGCCTAGCTACTCGCGGTATAGAGGCCGCGAACGGTGACCTTGGTTTAAGAAATCGCGAATACCGTGCGACCGCACAACTTGGTGATTACCGTGCTCCTAAAAACTGCAAAAACCCCGGACAGGTGCCCTGTGTCAAAAATCCAGCATATTTCGTTAGGAATCGCTGGCACTTCTGTTTTCTCTAAATTAGACCTATTACGCGCCTATAATCTCATCCCAGCAGCCAGAGTGGCCATTCCAAGGACAGCAATTGCAACACGTTTGGGACTTTTGAGTTCAAAAAACGCCCTTCGGATTTCGTAATGCAGCCCAAACATTTCGACGATTCATGGACGATGTATTGCGTAGATTGCCTTTCGCGTACGCCTACATCGATGATGTTTTGATCGCTAGCCACTCAAACGTAGAACACTTTCCCACCTTCGTGCTGTTTTCGACCGTTTCGAGTAGTTTGACATCAAAATCAACATCGACAAATGTACATTCGGAGCAAACTCAGTGAATTTCCCAGGACATAATATCTATCAAACCGGCATCACACCTGTGTCAGATATAGTTGCGGCTATTTCGACTTTCACGATTCCCACTACGATGACTCAACTCTGACGATTCTTCGACATACTTGACTATTATCGGCGTTCTATCCCCTATTGTACGGACGTTTGGAAACCTCTGACGGACCTGGTCGACTCCAAACGTAAATCAATTGAACTCTCATCCGAAGCCAAGGCAGGTTTCTCAGCGGCAGAGTAAGCCGTGTGCCATGCCACTAAACCATGCTTTATCAATTGCGATCCAAACGCCCACTTCCTTCGCACCACGGATGCATCAAATGCTGCCGTCGGCGCAGTCTTAGAACAATCCGTGAATGGCGAAAAACAACCCTTAGCCTTTTACTCAAAAAGCTTAAACCAGCACACATTTAATGCAGCACCTTTGGACGTGAACCGCTGGCAATTTGTTTGGCTATTCGTCACTTTCGACACCTTTTGGAAGGCCGACGCTATGTTGTGCAAGTAGATCACTTGTATACCGTTTTGTACACAATTTTCTATTTCATAATTCTGATTGTTACTCACACTTTTTACTTTCCTCAACTTCACATATACAGCCAACGTTTAAACCAACTTAATCGAACTAATCGATAATCAGTTAATACAACGCACTCACTTCTCGGTTCGCGAGCCTTGCGTTCTCTCTGCGTTCGGGTCAGTGGTGCACGTAATTTTGGAGAGTTAAAAGTTAACGGAATCAACCAACTATTGCGGCAAAATTTCCTCATTTATCTTTCATCGGAATTACCTCAGTTTTCAACCTCCACCATTAATTAAAAACGACACGACGGATTGTGTCCATTGGATTCTACATTTGGTGTAGTGGAATTCTAAATCAAAGCACTTTAATGAACTATTGTCAGTCGATCGTTTCCATTTTTATCGCCTTTTCCATATCGTGTTCATACCTGAATTCTGAATAGTGTTTAGATCCACTACACTTGACTTTGACATTTGCTTTTCACGCCAGACCTGGTCGTTACTTCCCGCGTGAAATCAGACATCTGGATTATATCTCCCAGTTCATCGCGGACATCCGACTTCTACCTGGTGATGCTAATATTGTTGCTGATGCTTTATCACATCCTGATGTCAATTCAGTTCAATCGTCACCCTCCATTAATTCGTCGAAATTGGCCGAAGCTCAGCAGTGCGGTGAGGACATGACGGACGGTTTCATCTGTAAGTCTCTGAAATTATTTACCATCCCTCTGTCAACACAAGCTGGTGATATTCTGTGCATCAATTTAACGGTTAACCTAGACCTTTCGTCCCACTTTCATATCTTTGCACTGTTTTTAATCATTTCCACCGGCTACTTCACCCTGGGGAACGCGGTACATTTTAGCTGATTGCACGACACTTTTTTGGCCCTCTATGAAAAAAGGTGTTCGCCTCTGGTCACAGCAGTGTACCCAGCGCCAAAGGAGTAAAGTGCACAGGCATACGGTTACCACACCTGGCACATTCTTCCAACCGGACACCCGTTCATCCCATGCACACCTTGACGTCGTTGGCCCACTACCATCCTCCAATGACTGTACGTAAATACTGACTGCAATCGACCGTTTTATCCGTTGGCTTTTAGCTTTCTCCATTAAGGACGTTTCAGTAGAGACAGTTGATGAAACTTTCTTGGAACATTGGATCGTTAATTTTGGTGTGCCACCAACAATCACTACGGATCGAGGTACCCAGTTCTAGTCATCCTTTCTTTGGCAAAGTCGTGCAGTTGCTGGGTTGCTCGCAAATTAGAACGGCACCGTTGCGCTAATGATTTAGTCGAGCGTTTTCACCGACAACTAAAAGCCTCGATGACCGCCCAGTCAAACGTAACGTAACGGAGCGAGCGTTTTCCGTTCATCCTCCTTGGAATCCGGTCTACCGTTATAGGTGACATTGGCTTTACTACCTCTGAATTAGTTTACGGTATCAACTTGCACCTTCCAGGAGAATTGATTCAACCCTCGGCTCACTCAGACCCAGGTGGGGATTATATTTCACGCTTACAACAAAACAAGTCCGGTCTTCGTTTCACACAAACCCGTCAATGCCGGCGCCGAGAACGAAGATCCCCAGATTTGTTCACATGTGAATGTCTACGCGCCAAGACGCCACCGGGAAACCATTACAACCACGAACCTTGGACCTCCTTTAAAGTTGAGCGCGACGAAAAATTCTTCATTATCGACAGGTCCGGGTGAACCGAGTCCACCGATCGACTGAAACCAGCATACAGAGAGTAGAATGTTGACCCATCTGGCTCGATGTTGACTGAAAGCAACCTCTCCCCACTCCCAACGGTATCACGTACACCTACAGCCCAGCCCCCCTTGTTCTCTTGAACCACGCACCACACGTAGAGGATGATGTGGTGAACATCTACTCGATTTGCCGCTTATCCAAAATCCAGCTTAATAGGAGGTCTAACAGAGGACCAATCCGAACGTCGCGATGATAATACTACATCAGGATTGGACAAATGTCTCAATGTTACGCCATCTGTTGTTTGCTAATTTCTTTCTTCTGTATTGCACCAGTTAACGTTCAGATTGTGACCTTGTATGTGCTAATACGATCAACCAATGATAGACTGTTATTTCTTTAGTACTGTTGTACAACCATACATTTGGCTTTTAACGTCATGAATATGAACTATCTACTGTAACCAGTATGAGTTTTTCTCCCTATCAATTGCGTGGGAGGTTTCAATCCGAGTACGATATCTAAGGCTATTGAAAGTCCCTAATTCCGGGTATCACAGATGGTCTGTAAACTGTCCGAAACACTTGAAAGATTACAATACGTGATATGGCTATCGAGCGTTGGGTTTGTTTTGGCAATTGTATAGTTCGCCGGTATGGTGCTTCAAGCCGAAACGAGTTGGAAACGGCCATTTAGACATGAAAAGAGATTTTTAAATTTTTCATGAAGAATTAAAATGTATATTACGGGACAAGAATATAGAATTCATCGAGTATAATAGGTGTGTTGCAATCAGAAAACTTAGCTATGCCTTGAAATTTTCCATATTTGCACTTTTGTTGAGAAAAATGTCACCATTTTTTCGATAAAACCATAATACTAGATTTCCTAATGGATTTCACGTTTTGGCGGAGTTTCCGTCGAAATTCACGTGGTGGAATACACATTCCCATCTTGCAGAAACGCCCAAATTTACGCACGATGAAAGAACGGCAGTGAAGGGAGAGCAAACCCAGCGCTGGACAGTCATATCACGTATTGTAAACGCTCAATTTCGCGTGGATTGGGAGATATAATTGAAGTTGTAATTTTCGTCCACGTTGCGTTTGCATTGCATTGTACACAAAATGTCACTGCAATTCCCAATGCCGCCACGTTTGTTGGTTAGTTATACATCTTATTTACATGTTCAACCAGTTACCCTTAAAATGGTTTCGGTGGAAAACGGCCTACGTTATCACGTGGTTGTTTCTACCTTCGGTATGTTGTGAACATGTGTAGCACATTCCACCCTATCACCAACAACGTGCGCATTATTTTGTTTATTGCCTATTGATTATGCTTGAATGTAGCTGGCCATGTGTACGCGAGTCAATGCACACTTATATGACAGAAAATGACCAACTTTGATGCTCGTTATTTATCCGGCAAAAACATTGATTCCCACTCCTACCGTTTCAGTTACAACCCTTCTATCTCCGGATCATGGACGCTTATGATTCCGATGATAATTGGTTTATGTTTTTGCCGGCCGAAGACTTCACTGACGGCTGCCGGTATGCTATCTCATTTTGTGCCCATCCATATGCTCCCCTTTTGATCCAGGTATGCCATCCCAGGAGCTCAACGGCTACCAAACCACGAAACATAAATGTGGCCTAATGTTAATGACATTTCAGCGCCGGACGATTGCACTATCCATGGAAGGTATATTGTTCAGCGTATTTGTACGTTAGAAAACGGAGTTACAGCCCTGGTGCCAACAGTGCGTGCGATGATGAGGTTGTCGTAGTCACTGCTGTGGGCTCAACATCTGGAAGCTAATTTCTTTTAACTGTTCTGCATTTTGCCGAACTCGATTTAGGCTTCGAGGTGTGCAAACAAGTAGGCTGTTTCGGAGCAGATCAACGCAAGCTGGTCACAGATTACGCAGTCGTGGTACTTAATGTCATTTGATTGCTAACCTCATCAACGAAGCCGATGTAATCCACGGACGTCGTTGTATGCTGGAGAGTGGATCGGCTAATCCAACTGCCGTAGCCTCTTGGGTGTTTTGGAGAGAGCAGTCTTGATCTGACTCAAAGACCTATGCGCAGTGGAAACAGAAGGAAATGTTCACAAGTGTCAGGGTTAAACTGATCGAGTTAGCACACAGCGGCGTTTCGGAAAACCGTATGAATTGCGTATTTCGTGACCTTACTGTTTTAGTGAAGGATGGTGCCCTGATGGACAGCTATTGGTGGAAGTGTGAACCGTGTAAGCGACGTTGTTCCGTTGAAAAAGATTCCATACTTGGAGATACACGGCTTACGTTGGAGAAAGCATTCACAATTTTGCTACAGTGGACTTTCAAGAACAGCATAAAATTCACAGTTACTACGCTGAAAGTACGTTTCAAGACAGTCGTTAACTTTTATCGCCGCATACGCCTGGCATTGAGGATGGTAAGTCCAAGTAGATGATGAAATAAGTTTCAGAAACGACGCTCTTATTACAACCGAATTGGGGGAACTCGCAAAAAAAAGAACTCATTCCATTGTCGAAATAGATGAATCATTGTTTATGATAAGGAAGTATCATCGTGGGTGTCACATCACGAATACGCAGGCAACTTGTGGCATAGAAAGAGAGACACGGAAGGCGTTCTTGGTGGTCCACCCCAAGAACAGACGAAAAACAGCCTTATTGCCCATCAATCTAAGACGTCCAGATAAGCCGGTTACATCATTCAGTTCATTCGCTTTCAGCTAAACACCATAATAATCACGGACGAATGGAGAGCCTACAGAGCTTTGGATGAAAGTGCCCATTACGAACACTGGACGATTAATCATTCGGAAAATTTCGTGGATCCTGAGAACAGCGTGATCAACACACAGATTATAGAAAGTCTTTGGTCCTTCGCTAAGAAGCATTTTCGTTCTATATCTGGATCAAACGAACGGCAGTTCCGGTCACATTTTCGGGAAATCATCTGGCGGAAACGAAACCATAGAAACGTGATTGGCTAGATGCTGTTAACCTTGTCTCATACTGAGTTGTTATGAATTATATAATGTGCGTCGACATTATTGCACGCGTTTGTTATTCCTATTCATTTACGCTGCGTTCACGTTGTTAGCTGCTACTTCCAGTTGACTAAAGCTACGATCAACGCTGCATGTATTCACGCTAGTGGTAACTCCATTCAGTTTACTTAAGCCATGATCAACTCTGATAAGAAGAACATGGGAGAAGTCAGAGTAAACTTGTATTTGGACCGCTCAGGATAAGTTAGAATGATCTCCGTCAGTTCCGGCAAAAGTGAGTTGACATACTGGCAGCCGTCAGTGAAGTCTTCGGCCGGCAAAAACATAAACCAATTATCATCGGAATCATAAGCGTCCATGATCCGGAGATAGAAGGGTTGTAACTGAAACGGTAGGAGTGGGAATCAATGTTTTTGCCGGATAAATAACGAGCATCAAAGTTGGTCATTTTCTGTCATATAAGTGTGCATTGACTCGCGTACACATGGCCAGCTACATTCAAGCATAATCAATAGGCAATAAACAAAATAATACGCACGTTGTTGGTGATAGGGTGGAATGTGCTACACATGTTCACAACATACCGAAGGTAGAAACAACCACGTGATAACGTAGGCCGTTTTCCACC
>JTDE01000092.1:66478-91507 GCA_014338405.1 Paragonimus skrjabini miyazakii
TACTATAAAAGTGTGAGTAGAGTAATGTGAAATTGAGTTTCACACTCCGACAATCGCAGAACCGGCGGTTTCACAATGCCTATTTCTGTAAGCTTATGAAAACTGAGGTTGTGTGTGTAACATTTTAGGTCTCGGTCAGCCTCGGGAATAACTGCGTGTCAGATTTACTTCTGTTTGTTCAATGTGTCTCGTTGTCACCTACCCTTAGATATCTGTCTTTCTGTCCGGACCTCCATGTTGTTTCTAGCCTTGTAGCCTAAGGGGCTTCATTCGTTACGTCTCGTGATCCCTTGTTCGCATGTTTATCAGCACTGGTGTGCACACCATATCCATTGGTTATTAATGACAACAGTGATATAGGATGCTAAGTTATTGTCGTCCCCACATTCCGCAACTGAAGCTGTCAATCGCCCGTTGTACAGTTTTAGCCCTGATCCATTTCTGCGTCATTCAGTTTGGTCGTTGGCTATCGGCGGAGCGGGTATGGTGCTGAGCATCTTTGGGGCGAATCAAACACTAGTTCAACGCTATCTATCCTGTCGGAATTTACAAACTGCTCGAAGGTATGTTTTTCCGTGTTGTCTGTTGACATCCCAAACTTTGGTTACATTGATAAATACGTGTGCGTAATTGTGTTAGGCCAGGTTGGGCTTACCGAAATCGTTAATAGCTTGCCATGTGTCCGAGCCTTGCTTACTAGGTTCAACGATGTTTATAACAAGGAATTCGTTAATTTTGTTGGTGTAGTTCGAATAGACGGTACTGCACTAGGGCCTCGTAGCTTGCGATCTAACCTACTTCAGCTAAATATCTGTTAATGCTTTTCTAGTGTTGTTTTTTTCCAGCTGTTTGTCACTAGTTTTAATTTTACTCTTTATGAATTCAGCCTAATAACCGCGACGTTTAATGCCTTCATACTTACTGTTATGAATGTTACCGTCGCGTCGACAATAGCATCTTGGCACGTGACGCTGATGCTTCACTGCTATACGACAGCGACAAAAACCCTTATTCAAAACGAACAGAAGGAAACGCTGAGGAATAGAGTTCCGTCAGCATTTGCCATAAGTAGCCTAATTGCAAATGAGAGTGCGGCGGTATATGTAAAACAGCCTTTTTGCGGCATTCACTGTTTCACCCTATTAAGACAAATCAGAGGAACAGTGACAATCTTCACACCATCGACACAGATTAGCCGCAGTATCCGCCATTGACTTACTTCCGCTTATTTTTGGAATTTGTATTAGTGAAATTGTTTGTTCCTGACTGCCAGAATCGTGTCTCCCTTCTTCCACGTTACTTACCAGCTGATGCTATCCACCATCATCGTCATGATGTATCACTTCAGAATTTTCCAAACGGTCATTCAAGTAGGAGATTCGGACCAGGAGCGCGAATGTATGCTTCACGTTTTCGTTTAATGTCATCCATTACTAGCCGTGTTACAGTGGATTCAAACATGTTATTCCGGTATGGGCATACCTTAACACTAAAAAAATGTTGGTTTAATCTCAGCCGACTCATTTGGTGTTACGGTCTTAAGGTGTGGCGTTTCAAAGAATGACTCAAAGTCGACGTATGTATGTACCTCAGATGGTGCTGAGGCTGACACTATCATGTTGTAGGTCAACTTGTGGTCTCTGCTGACCGGTTGATGGTCCTTGGAGACTTGATCTAGTTTGTTTATTCGGAGAAAGTGATGAAGCACACTTTTAAGCTCTTTGCTGTAATCCATCAATGAAAATAGTTTTTTGCATGTAATGATCGGCAGGCTTGACTATTTAACTCAACGTTAAGACATGGGTATGAATTAAACGTTGAGAAAAGACCCCTGAACTGAATGATCCTGAACAACCAGGTCAGAATCCAAAAACCCTTAACGTTTTTTCGCCATCTACATACAGTTAGGTGAAAGGCAGATATTTGCTGGGACGGACGTTCCAAAATCTGGCCTTCGGACAGTGGCAGCCAGCATTTTGCCTTCTAAAAGTGCTCATTGAGGAAAAACTGTAGTCTGTGTATTGTTTTACAATTAACAAAATTAAATAGAAGCCGATGCTTTGTGGTTCAGTGTTCTGAACTGTCAAGATCACTATATAGACTTTTTTACATAATACTCTCCACCGTAGGCTACATTTTCTTATCGTCAGTGTTTTACAATACTGAGTAATTTTTCGACTCTGATAGTTCAGAAGTCAGTAGTGAGAACATTAACAAGCTCGGAAATGAACCCTGACAAGCAGTGTTGTTTGCAAAGTGCCAGACAGATAGTACCTAACTGACATTAATATTACAACATCGGTCTTTGAAATACCCCGTAAGTCGCAGAAGTAACATGTCATCGACATCACAATGGTGACGTTTTTGACATTGAATTGCGCGGCCAATTTTGGTGAAAGCTTTGAAAAACTCCGGAAATATAAAGTCTACTGGCCTACCTTCGTCAGCCAATTTGTTCTGTTGTTCTCCAGCTTCAAGTAGGTCAGTTGGACGTGAAGGCCGTTGCAGACCTCACATCCAAATAATAACGTACGGTGAATAATGTAAACCCAGATCTGATTGACAATTACGATTTTCAAAGCCTTTGAGGTAGCATGCATTGAGGCAATTAGCTTTCTGTTAACGAACTTGTTATCATCATCCCCGTCGAACCAGGTACGTCATAGGCGATCAATCCATAGTAGCTGTCAAGTGGGCTTCGATGCACAGATTACTCACCATATGTAGCCCGATCACTGAGACGTATTCCGACTGGGACGTTCTCTTCGAAGTTGCATAGTATTTACAACTCCAAACGTTTCCTATAAAGTTGTCGTCTGTGATCGCATCATGAAAATCAAACATCGGAGTAGTTAGGCGTGAACATCATTGACGTCACAGTCGACCTCGGGATGATTAAAATCGTCCATAATCGGGATAGGCGTGAAAACTGTTGAGAGTGACTTACGGATAGAATTATTCAACCGCTCGTTATTGATAATTGTGAAACGTGGTAAATTACAATAGTTGGACAAAGCTATCCACAAATGAAATGTACAACACGCCATGTGGTTTTCAGTCAGCTTGGAAAGGTTGAGACGATTTATGGCTGCAGTCAACGTAACCAGCTATACCACCATCTAATCGGTATTAATGGATTTTAAGAAGTGGAAGACTTTCCGTTCAACATAGTTCTTCAATTGTGCTCTCTTTCTTATTCCACGTTTTCGCGATCCCTTGATAACTTGCAAGTCCCAAGGAGCTCTGTCATCTTTTGCCAATGGAAAATGCGTTCCCGCGGTAAGACCTAAAATAAACAACGATAAATATTATCCTCTTTTACATCACCTTCTAAGGACTGCTGTGTGTGTGTGTGGAGACCTAACGTGATACAGCCGGTTTTCACAGTTGCGACGACGCAGCAAATAACTGGGTGGCATTCTTAGTACATGATCTAACCATCTAAGTCTGTGCAAATATAGTGACTGAAAAAAAGAACTCGTTTGACAATCACTACCAAACACCCGCTTCCTAACCTTCTTGGTGCTAACTCGCGGCCAGGTTTCGCTGCCGTAAAGTAATACAGCCCTCACTGTTGTCTGATATACGCGACTCTTACGTTTCAGGGAAATACCTTTCTGTCGCCGTAGGTGTCTCAGATTAGCTAACACGGCCCTAGCCTTGGAAATACGCACCTCTATTTCATTCCCTACACCTCCGCCGCCGCCGCTGATGCAGCTATCCAAGTATACAAATCGGTCAACAACTACATGACTTCGTCGTCTAACATTAAATCTACGTAATTACAGCTATCTTGTAGAAGCATTTTGCATTTTGAGGCTGCAAAACGCATTCCGAATTACTTAGCTGAACGCGAAATAGCGTTCAGCATTGTTTATGCTGCCTGAATGTTGTCAAACAACAACACCTTATCGTCAGCATAATCAAGATCAGTCATTCTTTCACCAAGTAGGAAGTCCACACTGGCATCATTCGAGTGCCACAAACAGTCCTGCATTATTTCATCCATGACGGAATTGAACAAGAATGGTGAAAGGAGACAGCCTTGACGTACGCTACTCATGGTGCTGAAACTGTCAGATAATTCGCTGTAAACCCTAACCTGAGCTGAAGTATGGGAATAAAGCGCCGACATTGTATTCACATACGTCGTCAACATACCCCTAAGTTTACACGACTCTAAAAGTATAGATTGATCCACCGAATCGAACGCACCTTTATAGTCGAGGAATACGGCGATTGTTGGCCGACGGTACACATGACGCTGCCCCAGAATTTGACGGAGGGTAAAGATGTGATCTATACATCCCCGCCTAGGGCGAAACCCTACTTGTTCTTCTCTGATGTTTACCTCACGAGCTGCAGTGCGTCGACGAAGTATAATGGATGCCAGAACCCTTGAAATGACAGGTCAAACTAATCCCTCTGTGGTTTTCACAAGAGCCCCGGGCTCCTTTTTTGAATTCGGGAACTATTATCGAGTGACCCCAGCACGGAGGGATGGTCTCCGTCATCCACACAAGTTGAAACAGCTGAGTCAATACCTCAACTAACACCTTTCCACCTTCATTAAAAAGTACCGACACGAGATCATCCGGACCAGCAATCTTATTACGGTGGATAGCCGAGATGCAATTGCGAACCTCAGTCTCAGTGGGTGGTTCCAAATCTACCGACCAGGGCTTTAAATCACAAGTTTATGGCGGCAACACAATGGAAGCAGGAGGCCAGCTAAATTGACCCTCAAAGTGTTCCGCTCAACGCTCTAACCTTCTGGACTTATAAATTAGTGTGCCATCTGCCTCACTGATAGCTTCACTGACACGGATCAGCTTAAAGACTTTGCCGGTGTTCCTGGAGGTAAAAACGGTTTCCATTTCCCTAACTTCTTCCACCAACCAAGCCTCACGATCAGTCTTTAGACTACGTTTCAGTTTCCTACGGATATCTCTTCTAGACTTATTATGTGAACTACCAGGAGGAACCTTCCGTCTGGCTTCTAACAACTCCAGAGGTTTCTCTGAAATCCAATGTTTGTTTAACCTCGGTACCTCTGTGCCGCATGCTACAGTACCTGTTTCCTGAATGGCCTGTGATAGTTGAGTCCAGCAGCCATTAGGATCTTCGGAGTGAGTATCACTGAGGTAGATATCTAAGCTGGTTTGGTACTTACGTTTTACCGATGGTAAAGCCAGTTTCTCAACAGCTAATTGTTGCTGTCGGTAGGGTCGTTGTCTAGCAAAAGTAAGAACAAAACGGCAGCGTACCAACGCATAATCTGAATCCAAGTATGTGCTCTAATAAAAACAACAGTCTTGAATTTGACCACGTCACCTATAACTAACAGCAATGTGGTCTGTCTGGGACCAGGCCTGATTCGGAGAAGGCGGGCGCCAAGTATAGCATTGACATGCACGATGCCTAAAACTAGTGCTGGCTAAAAATAGCTTATGCTCAGCGCACAGCTACAACAATCGCCCGCCATTATCTGACCCACGTGACGCTATCCCAAACCTGCCACCTAAACGAGATTCGGCCTCGCCAAGGCGATCTACCTGGGCATTCATATCTCAGGCCAGAATGACTATATCAGAGCCAAGTGTCGACCATAGGAGAGCGGCCAGATCTGAGTAAAATATCACTACAGTCAGTAGGTGCATAAGCAGACACAACGAAAAGATTTCTGAAAGTCTTGTGTCCAGAGCTGGTCTTAATTGAACCTGCCAGACGGACGGCACAAAGTCTGCTGTTAACAGGGATCCAGTCTATCAATGCGGCTGCAGCCGTCGTGCTGAGGACTATACATACTCCAGCCTGACCTGTAATGGCGGCTGTGGAGTCACCCGAAGTGTATAACCAGTATCGGATAGACAACACGGGTGCTGTTAGTTCCATACGTTGACTATTGTCCTGGGTTATAGTCTTTGAAATACAGCAGACATCGACGTGCAATGAGTCTAACGTTCATGCGAAAGCGGCCTGTTGACCTATTTGTTTTAGAGTGCGAACGTTGAAGGCACCTATATTAATTCGCATTCTGGGTCTGAACAAGGGATGAGAGAGGCCTGAAGCTGAATGACGAGGCGGAACTTACCGGCTCAGTGTTACCACGGTTAGCTACATCTTTGTGGGACCTGTAGAGCAATTATCAGAAATGGAGGTCGGGAGGGGTCTGAGAACGAAATTTGTTAGGACAGTGGGGGAGAGGTCAGCAATAGCATGTTTTCGCCTACCCACCCTGCTGTATGCAGCAGATAGGGCAACTCAGTTTACACTGCGAGACGGCCGATGCAGTATGGAATTACTTGTGTTATGATTATTCATGGTTGTGGGTGAGCTGAGATAATACCAGGGCGCCCAGACTTAGACAGGAGAACGATTAGGGTTCTCAACCGAAGCCTTCGGCTCAAAAGCCTATACCGCAAGGCAGCGGGTGGGTGGCAGTGTACCAGAACTGGTACGTTTTTCGGAAAAAGATGCCAACCTTCTTCCAACCCCCAATCTGGAGGACCAGGAGACTGGTTCGTCGGACCTTTACCTGTTGGCTTGCCTGGTATGAGTGACTCTGTCGAAGTGGTGGCCACACCGTCCAGTTTAGCCCAATAAGTCGTCGAGATGCGCGAGCCCTCACACCACGTCAAGGTCCAGTCTCGTTGTGACAGTTGCGATTGTAAGGACAAGTATTAATTGAGTCCCCACGCCTAGTTTGGCTGGCGTGCTACGGAATGATAAATGTTTGACACCTTGGTCAGATAACCAGTTTTTCATTAGTTTTGAATGTTAGAGTATGTTGTGCCGGAATTTCAACGAAACCGATGAATATTTTCGGTCGATTGGTTGAGAAACCTTGACTTTCTGGATTGCTTTGCGTAGGAATTTTCTACTGCTCGTATGACCCTAGAATCGCCTTCAGGTAACCTCAACGTCAGTTTTCTTGCGGGACTGGTTTGGGATATTTGCAAACTTAACAACACTGGCCAGACCATCCTGCTCCTCATTAGTATCCTTGCCACAAGGTTGAATAAACTTTCACTTAAACCGAACAATGTTGTGCTACCTTGCTTTATTCTCACGAATGCCTAGACTGCCATCTTCCTTAATGCTGCCTAGGGACGGTTCACGCAGTTTTTTCGTATTGGCATGAACCTGTTGGTCACCTATTGATAATACATCTGATTCACACCGAACCTCGTCTCTACCACTCGCATTGGCCAGACAAGTGAATTGATTTAGTCTGTCATTCTCATCCGACTTTTACAGGTACATAAGTTATACGTATGTATATGCGAATTATGTGTGATAATCATAACAGGCTAAGCGTTTGCCTCTGGACGTTTTTGATGATCAGTACTCATGACTTTTATCCAATTGGATGTATTGTCCGCTTTTGTCCAACTCTAATGCTGTCAGCATGCCAACCGGTTTAATCTGCTTGGTCATTCATCTATCATGTTCGGACATTTATGTATCGTAATCTTTGGAAAGTTTTCTATGCATTGGAACCTGATTGAGGCTGCCTTCGAGCCACATTGACGCATAAGGATTTGCACAATATGCCAAAAGGACGGTTACTACAACGTATTCTGTAATTCTGCTCAACAAGTGCTGCAGCACTATATCGCTTACGACTGTTTGAAAATCAGTCATTGATTCTTTTACAAACAGGTATTTTATTTCGTGTTGTCCTATCGACGTGTGGTTCACATAATTATATTATCCATGATATTTATGTCTGTTTGATACGTTAGATTAAGTCTGTTCGAAACTTCTCATCGCAAATTTAATTGCCCTGTTTGAATTGCAGGGCAATTCTTTTGAACATTCCGATGAACGCGATATTTCTAATGGTTCAACTCACAGCAGGTCTGGTTACTTTCGCCTACTTTGAGGGTTGTGATTTGGTTAAGTCCGGCCTGATAAAAAAAACTGATCAAATCCTGCCCTACATTGTCATGGTTCTGTTCAATGGGATCCCTGTTGTACGCGGTCTGTTTTTGTCCATAATATTTGCTGCCGCTCTCAGGTTAGTCTGAACAGATCTGGTCTCATTTTTCAGTATCACTTCAGCATATCGGGACAATTCATGAAAGATCATTTTCTGCAACTACCTGCTCTTGATTATTCTGATCATAGTCTTCGGTTAGAGGATAATATTTCGCGTTAACACTGGAATACGTTTGTTACTCTTTCAAATACTAGATGCATAACTCCTGAAAGATTTCAAGACATTCAGATAAAATGTTCGTACATTCCAGTATAACCACCGCCTGCTTGATCTCATTCTTAGATATCTCTGGTTATACTTTCCATTCACCGTGCGGTCAAAGGTGAGTAGAGCGCATTCGCGCAGTGGGGCTAACTGTAAAAACGGGTCTATCGTACTAGGGTCCTAAAATGTCGGAGGGTCCTGCAGTGGCAAGCCTCCTAATGAAATCTGATGGGTCAAGGATTATACCTCTCGACTTCATCGCCTCAGTATTTGCTGGTTGCCCTGGTTCACTGTTGTTCGCCAACCCAACTCTTTTGATATAACTGTTAGTCTACACGTCTTCACACTACTGTTTGTTTCTGCTGACTTCTCCAGTGCGAATCGCTCTGTAGATGTCGGACAGTAACAAAACACCTTCTCTTAAGTTAGCATTGAGCTGAGTAGAGATGGCATCAGTTTACTCAAAATTGTTTTGTAAACATCTTAAATTGTAGATGCTATGGTTGTCTACCGTAGTTTGTTTGCTGTTGTACGTTTGCGTTGATGTCCAACCATTCAAACCCAGACTGAACTATATATGGAATGTCGTATTCATTCTATTCAATTCATCAATCTGACCGAAGGACTTGAACCGAGATATGCACATTTTATTAACTCTCATCAGTCGCACACGCTGTGCACACAATATTTGTGTTTAAGTCGTGGTGGCAATAGGATAAAAGGGAGACACACTTGACCCATCTCTACAACATAGATCCTGTCTGCTTCATGCCAAGTTGTACTGTTGCCTCAACAACTTGGTACACAGAGAACAGCCGGTAAATTGAACTAGTCCGGTTCGAATAACTGTTTTGTCCCTAATGTTGTGTAACAGGCAGCCTCGTTTGTGAGTAACATACTACTTACAACCGAGGCCGGGTACATTCGGAAACTAAAGAGCAAACCTCAACGCCAAGAAGACGATGGACCAGAAGCGACTAACGGAATAATGTGTACGCACTATGAGGCAAGTGCCACCAGGGCGAATGACAACGTATTGCTACCTGATGTGTGTGAATGCACGTCGACCGTGCAAATGAGGGTACGTGTTCGTGGTCCTATGTTTTAACATAATCTGTACGGGAGTTCGTGTGATAACTTTGCAGGTCAAGCCTCTTTTGCGTTCACAACACTGAGAGATGTTTGATGATCGACGAAGATGGATTCCTTGTTACCAAGGTAGAGTTTAGTGGCTTTTACCTATCGTTTGAACCAACCATTTTGGATTGTGCTCAGCCATTCGCTCTGACAAAATGCCAGTCTGCTGCCGCAATATAATTGTCAGCACATTTATAGGGGAAAAACTAAATATCTTGAGAAGCAGATCGACGAAGTGAACATTATACTCTAGTACAAATATTAATCGTTACAATGACTTATATTAGGCAATGCCTGAATTACCGATTATGTGCTTTTATTTGTTTAATTTATATTGTCTGATCTATGCAGTGTGCACATACGGTTTCAATGAGCTCGTTTGCCTTATTGTCAGTTTCTGACATCGCCGAAAAGCTCTACAGTGGTGTTAAAAAACCGACTCTGCAAAGTATCGAATTACACTTCGTAAGTTTAGTCCGCAGAATCTCGTTAGAGGTAGGTTCCAAAATAACGTATTTCGCGTTCGTTCTATTCTGTCAGCAAACCTGATTGTTGGTAACAGTGTGAAGCGGAAAACCAGTATCTGCGGTGAACATACAACCGTTTTCAGTCTAGCCCTTTTCACCAGTATTTTGGTTTCGTTTACAGTCAGGTTTGACAATAGCCAATAAACAAGTCTACATTGTTTCTGCTCTTGTCACTCTCCACGTGTAGGGTACACCACACTTTGCCCAGTAATGATAAAGCGACTCTAATAACTATGAACTGGGTACACAAACCGCGTTTATTTCAGTTAATTTTTCGAGGGTTATTTCTGTGCTCGAGTTTTGTTCTCAAGGCACGGTGCAACTTCAGAACTCGGCAATCCCCATGCTAGTGAGACGAATATGCAAGTCGGTGTATCATTGATTAGACTAGACATGACCGAATCGTGTGATAAAACTCTTCAGTATGTTACTTACCGTTGAGGTAGTTTGGCTCCTTAACAACTACCTTTGCAAAACGTTGTCGATGGAGTGTAACGGCAGGTAGATTATTGTGTCCGTTCTCCAGAGGATCGGACAACCTACGAGCCGTTCATCGATACCTACATTTTCAGCAGTGCTGGTTTGATCGCGTCTCGCGCGAAGTCAATATTTTATTTATCAATACGTTTATCTAGCAATCCCACTGGCCAAAGTCCATATCATGGCTGAAGCTGTGCTATTCTTGAGCCTCCCATCGAAAGGAGTCAACAGAAAAGTTAGTTGAAGTCTACTCGTGTGGTCAGTTCCAATTTATAATGAGCAAAGTTCACATTACTCGTTAGGTTGTTCGCATCACTTCGTGCTTAGACATTTCTTAAATCGATCACTTATATTCCACTTGTAGAGGTGTGTACAGACTTGTAATTTCTCCACCATACTTGTCATTGAACGGTCGGTAGTTTTAGTGTAGACTACCGTGACTGCTTTGGTTCGGCGATTTAAATTACTGTAACTGTAATAAAATGTTCATAAGTTTATCGACCAATATCATCTTTGGATTTCTTGTTTGTGTATATTCCGTTGCTGAACTACTTAACCACAGCACCGTTTCATCCGGGGTCAATAGCCTGGCTAACGTGGTTCTGGAAGATATCATCAGACCGTTCCACCTGTTTCTTTGTCAGAAAGATTTATCGGTCAAATACGTGACCATCATGGCCTTTGTTCTCTGTGAGTCTCAGTTATCTGGTTGTACTTTTTGTTTTGTAGCGTCCACAGTCTGGCGAAATCAAGTTGACTGAACAGCACAATTCTGTTATTTGTCACACACTTTGCTTGTCACCACCTCGTTTGTATCTTCGATTTTATTTCACACAGTTTTCTTCACAGTCTATTTTAGATATAGTTTAGACTTGACGGTTGTATGTTGGGTTGACCTGATACAATACTATTTATAATATAATTTGACTAACAAAAAGATTGTCAGTGTGGGGAGTGGAAATGTTCGATTGCTGAATCGTTCAGTATGCAGAAGTCTAGATTATGCGGAAGTTCATGGGAACTTTGGGTACAAACCGTCTCAGATTTAGAGGAATCTTTACCTGACTGAGAATTGTGAGCTCAGTCCTTTGTTTTCTTCACTCAACTCATTCACAAACGTTCTGAGTAAGCGAACTATTTGTTGTATTATCTCAGTCATCTTCGGTAATGGCTACAATGCATTCAAGTGAGTGGATTGCAAGCGCCACGAACAACTTTTCTTTTGAAAGAGTTGAGTTTTATTCGTGATAATTGTTTCATTCCTTTCTTTCCTGACAGTTAGCAACTTGAATTTTGATTGTCATATATGTGTTACACGTTATCCATATTGCATGCGAGTAGTTCATCTAATTGAGAAAATTCCCAGCATATTTACTTGCCTCTTCTTGACCAGTCGTTGATCTTTTGTCTCAGTTGTTAAGTCCGGTTTACCTTCCGCTTGATTCGCAGCTGCTGTGGTCGGACTTTCAACAATCGGACTGGCTTTTCTTATTCCTTTCCTGGGTCCCCGAATTCTACAGTTCTCATTTAGTCTGTTCGGTGCACTAGGTGGTCCAATTCTGGCCGTATTCACCCTGGGGATGATTGTCCCCTGTGTTAACAACAAGGTGAGATTTTTGATACCACGACTTACGGGTTGGCTGATTTATCAGAACTGCAAAGTCTGATGTAATAATAGTCAAGGTTTCTGTTTGTTACAATTTTCGGTTGGTGCTCACTTTTGGTTGTATCGTTGGTTTGCGTTTAAACATAAAACCTGTATACAGTATCCTCAGGTTTTGCTGATTGTCAACGTGTGCTTGTGTGACTGTTTTCAGTAATACCACGTCCAATGTGGTTAAGGCTTTTTGTGTTTACTAATTTTGTCCAGTTGGCTACATTTTAGCAACACATAATTTATCGGACTGTTTTCAAAGAAACCTTGGCAACTGCACTACCGTATCTAACGTGTAGTGTAGTTGCGAGTGGTTTTTTTTAAACAAAACTTGTTGCTTGAAGTTTCTCGGCTCAGAAAGTTATCAACCTTTAGGAAAGCGTTCAACGTAAATGGACGGTAAGCCTATTATTTTAACAAACTTAAAGTTACTCCTAGCTGGAAAGCAAATGTCCACTGTCCTCTAATTCTTTTATGTCGATGCGTTTCATATTAAGTAGACTTTTGGTTGAACAACCCGTTTGAGTGTTCCAACACGCTTAAGGCTTTCGGTCTTTTACTGTTATATCCCAGACACCATCACTGACAACAGTACGTCAGTGATTTGCAGTTAGGCCTAGTTATCATAAAACTGTTACTTCAAGTTAACAGATCACGAATGGATGGGGCTGGTTCTGTAAAACCGGGGAACTTAAACTTAAACCATCTTGCAATCAAACAACGGAATTGTGATCAAAAATAAAGCATCGTTACGATCACTTTTGTATGGATCCTGCTTTGTCGTTCGCTCAAACAGCTATAGCATGCCTACTCCTGTATCTCATTAATTGTCATATCCGCTAATGTTTCAGCTTAGTGGCCGGGTCGGTCACAACGATCCCAGACCGAAGGACTAATTTGAGCTGCCTTTCCTAACTAACTAGGAGGCTGCTTTATTTCTCTTTGCCCAATCATCCGTCGGCTAACTCATGCTCCTAACAAAGGGCGCACGACGTGGGAAAATGTGGGTTAAGATTCTTCATACGTAGCCTAAGCGTGTAAATTTTCAAGGTTTGGATGGATAAATTGTTCGATCCTCGCCGCCAAAATCCAGCCTTCCATCTTCCCGGCTGCCTACTTATTGACACCATCCGACGTGTGGGACTGGACGCGAATGTCGATTATCAGAGACTTCATTGCGATTACATCTTCAGCCGTCAGTGATCATGTTTTGTAAAATTGAAGTTAAACTAATTTAGCCACATTCTTACATGTGTGACCTTCTAACTTAGTTTAAGTATATTTTGACGCCTAAATTGCTCCATGTGGTAAGCTATTGCCCTAGTCTTGGAAATACGCGCTTCGTGTTTACTTCCTACACTATTTTGTTTGTGGTACGTTTTCGTATGTAGCTAAACCGGTCAACAACCTCGAGAACTAGATTATCTGATCGAAGAATAACCTTACTGTAGTAGTGATGAAAGAACACCTTACACTTCGCCGCTAAAAAGTGCACCCTTGCTGAATGAAGAAATTGCAAAACGTGATCGAACATAGTCTGTATTTGATACAATAATAGTCGAGCGTCTACATCTTGCAGTCAGTGTAATCAATGTGGGTTACTTTTCTATCGGGAGAGCATCAGTAGATCTCGTGGGTGTCACAAGATATTACCCACTAGTTCTTTTGTGATAAAATTGAACCGAAATGGGGAACGCGGGCAACCTCGACAGACACCGATGCTGGTGTATAGTATGGGTTATAGTTGCCTGTACAAGCTAGCTGTGTTGTTATATTAGAATATACCACCGAAAATATGTTTACATATGTGACTGACGCATTCCTGACCTGCGGTGCGTGCGACATTGTTTCATAATTTGTCCAATAGTGAAAATGAAATCTATAGCTTGCTCGAGGCGGAAACAAGTTTGCTTTTCCATAACGTTTACTTCTGAAGCTGTTACAATTTGATTACTTACAGTGGAGAGTAGTGTCCTATTTACAGCATGAGTTGGACTAACCCCCCCGTGTTTCTCACAATTGTCCTTCCTTAAAAATGAGAACTATAATTGATGCACCCTAGCTACATTGTCTGTCATCACCAAAGTTATGATAGGCATAACTGTAGAATACTGCATACCTTCTCGTTCACTCAGATTTTCAGACTATTAACAGATCGAGGAGACATTGCATTATCGTTTTTATTTCCATCAGCCAAACAAGTGCTCAGATGGACAGAGTTATTTTTAATCATCGGTCTTTAATGATTATCAGTTTACCATCCATCTATTTGTTATACTGAGCTACCCGGCCAATTACTTCTAATAAAATCGATGCTGTTTAGTTCCAATGTAAACTGATGACGCATATAAACGGGGACGAATAACGCGAATTCAGCGCCCTATCAAGTATTTTTGTTCTCCGATTAATAGAAACCAGTTAACAATTGCGAACGATAAACATTGCATCTATCCAACAGGCCGTCTTGTAAATGACTTTCAGAAACGGCTGTATTTACAAAACAATAATATACGATCTTGATGCCATGTCGTTGCGTGAAAACGTATTTGAATTCCGAGGTGGACTGATCTTTATGACGGGTTAATTTATTTGAGCGATGACTTTGTAATTGTGTTCTTCGGATCGGGTTTAATATAACCTTGGCGATTTTTCAATCTCTGTGTTCTGTTTTGATGGGTTCAACGGACTTCCTACTCTACCGCTCTCGACCTATTTCAAGTTTAATGAGGGTATGTTATTCTATCTCGCGATCCTGCCTGCTTACTTCATGTGAAAACGCTTTCAATAAGATTGTGTCGCCACTCTCTTTGTTTCTCGCCTCAACACTTGTGTACACTTTCACCTCTGACTTTTCTGTTTTATTCCTACTTGAATCCACTCACATTGGCTGTATTATGCAACAGGTAATTTGGGACTTCTGTAAGCAAGATGCTTTGCATTTTTAAATACAGTTGTGTTTTTTGCACAAAGCTGAGCCATTTACTATTTTCAAGTATCTTCTTCCTGCTGCCAGTTTGCTGAGAGAATCCCTTGTCACTCTACCAATCCTCTCTCTGATTAGTCTCAGTTCATTTCAGCTGTGGCTTGCTAGTCTAATATATGCGGTTATGTCCCTAGACGACATCGCGCACCGTACATAAATGGTATCAGGTTGATGTGAACCAAATCAAAGAGCATTCTGGGTAACATAGACCCTCTCTAGCAATCCTTAGTTGAAAATTCGTTTCGCAGATTTACTTCGATTCGTTCATTTACCAGTGACTCGCAAACATTGTCTGTCTCTAGGGTGGAATCGCCGGTCTGCTTGCTAGCATAATTGTCGGCTTGTGGTTGTCCATCGGGGCCATCCTGAATCCCAGTCCTAGCGCTACTCTTCCTTTGTCCAACATCAGCTGTGCAGTTGGCAATGCATCGAAGAATTTGACCACTTCCGTCAATCAATTGTCTTGGTCCATTTATTCGATTTCCTATCTGTACTACGCGCCAATTTCCCTCTTGGTTGCACTAATCGTGTCTATACCAGTAAGCGCGATTTCCGGTGAGTTGGCCCCGGTTGTGTTTGTGGTTTATGATGTAAATGTTTGCTTCCACTTTTATCGCCAGAGTTCCACATGGATGTGCATTCCCGTTATATTTCAGGATTGCGGGGTGATTACAGATGTTAATTGGTATTGATCGTTTCGCAAGAACTCAATCGTTTGTCATTTCTAACCATCTTATACATCCTTTATATGGTACATACCCTTTGATGCCAACCTGTCTAGACTGTGTGGAACAGTGTGTACCGGCTATGCTTTTTGTCGCCATTCTACGACATTATCGGTTTTATGTTCACTTCGTAGCACTAAAGGAAACCAACGTGACTCTTCTAAATGCCTGCTGCTTGTTAATGTCACATCCATGGTGATTCTGAGCATTCTACTCAGCAAGTTGTATAACTTGGAAGTCATCGCGAACAAAAACATTATGAAAATAACATGAAACGGCCTGCAATAGTTTCGGAACTTGTGTAGGTTTAGAGTTTCATCACGCTAAATGTGTGTTTTCGATGGATCCAGTCTGTCCTCTAGCAAATTTGTGTAAAACAAAATGTTGTACTTGTGCTGGACATCCGAACCCTTTGAACTGTCCAATATTATTGTCAGATTCCCCGGTACTACAACCCGGCAAATTAATAACCGTGTATTACGGACAAGGTCAACGATGGAGTGATTGTTATGTTCCTCATGAAATTCAGGTAGGTGGTACCATCATTGTACATTGCGAAGGGATAATGAACTGAGACGACAGTAATGATGGAGTAATGCTGTACCTGTCAGGTTTTAAGCCAGAAGTCGAAACTTCATACTGCGGTCCTTTCTGTCATTCACTTCAAGTATACATCACAGTAGAACATAGTTTAATGCAACAGATCAAAGGACACATTTTAAATCAGAAGATCAACATTCCGCACATTACTCTCAATCCGCATTCAGTGTATACAGATTACCGTAACAAACTAATTACCAGTTTGATGGCCTAAAATTGCTGCATACCGTTCATTTGAAATCATTGTCATCACTCATATGGTCTACGGCTCATTGGGTTTCGTTCTTCAGAAAAGAATTGTCTAATGCTTACACGCAAGTCGAAAGTGTGTGTGATGCGGTTAACTATGTCTATGTTCCCGTTCGTAAGAAACGCATTCTTTCCTGTCGGCCCAGTAAATTGTTCAGATGATTTGCGAGAAAGTGAGGCAACACAAAAGTGGTTTGTGAACAAAATCGATTGACTTAAAGATCTATCTATAATAGACCAGTAAAACCAAGTGCAAGTAGAGGAAAATTTATTGTGAAGATTTGAATCGGTATTGACCCACTGTAAGTTAGAACAACGCCGACCTCGTTATTTACGTTGTATGTTTTCGTCATTGACATAAGCGATAGAGAAATGGCTAAACGATTGACTGTGTATAGACAGTAAGGTAGAATTTGTCCGGTCGGCAATCATAACTCGGACTTCGGGACGTGTGCGACATAGCTGAATATTTGTACTTTTCTCACTGTACGAGGATATGAAATGTTCAATCAATTAGGGGCTGGTTAAACATTGTCAACAGGTAAATTATTGAATGATTCCAGCTTCACACGTACGTTAATCGATTAACACATTGGGCGTAAAGATTTAATCCATACTGATAAACTAGAAGCCAGAGTAATGTGGTGCATCATGGTGATGAGCAGCACAAAATGAACTAGACACCAATGAGAAACAGGGAAAGTACTGACGTTACTAATCAACCTATGTACAGCGGATTACCAAGGTAGCGTTAAATTCACTATCATCTGCTTCTTGGCTGGCGCCTAAGGAACACCTACATCCCTCTGGTTCATAGTCTGATAGACTACATGGAGGCTTTCATGACGTTCACTGTATGATCGTTTTGACACCATGAGCCATTTTGCTTTTGACTTTCAAAGGCGACTTCCCGAAATATTCGTGGATTCAAGTATATCCTGCCCTTATTGTTAGGCATATTTATTCCTATCTGCGTGAGCAGATAATTTCGTGAAAAGTGTTTGACTCGGCTAATGCTAATGCTTTGTTGATCATTCGAAAACACTGGACTGGTCGTCTGAAATTTGTAGACGAACCAACAAACCCAGTAGCGCAGTAACACAATTAGAACACAATCAGTGAACGCTACTTAAATTCACCATAACGTTGTATACGTGTGTACGTGTGTACCTGTTTGCGCACATCGGCCAGGACGGACTACAAGCCTTAGGAAGATTGCATGCATCATGCACACCTGGATGAAACAGTTGGTTTTTTTGAAATTGTAAACACTAGTGCTCATTTTGTGCGAGCGCTATCCCCTTGCTCCACAAGTTTTCTCAGTCAGTTCGAAAAGACAGATCTACGATGAAAAGTGTATGGGTCGAAACGAGGGCGCTTCAGCACCTGCTAAACGGGAAGTCGATTGGTCTCGACTCTTTATGATAATTTGCATGTGAAAGTCCTTGAGTTTCTTTTGACACTATGGACAACATTTCTGTCCAGTTCCTCTGTGGTAGCCTATCTGCCAGTAGTTTGTCACCTTTTTTTCATTGAATCTATGTTAAAGAACCGATTCTTCAACTTCTGCACCGGCGAAATTCATTGTTGCCTTTCTTCTGGATGTGTCCGCTTAACGTAGGTGTAGATTCTTGGTAGGCTAACTCCCGATGAAATCAGGCAACTCAGTTCCCTCTCATGCGTATTTCTCAACCTCACTGTTACCTAGTTGAACTAACAAACTGTCCATTTGTTCTTATTGGCGGTTCACTATAATGGTTTTGTTCTGATCACCAGTGAGAGAATTACTGAGATAACACGTTCATACATTTATGTACTGATCGATAATGGCTAAGGTAAAGGTGTAGTCTGTTTTCTGTGGGATCTACCTTCATGCATTAACCCTTCCTGCTAGGACCACAGCGACAGTAAGCGTTGATACTCCCGACGTTAACCGATAGTCGATACCTTCATTTCAGGGAGGATAAGTCAAGATTAGTGAGCACTTCATTCTAGTTTGTGTCTAACGGTGGTTTTCAATTGCATTAATGCATGTAGTATGGGTGCTGGTGATTAAAAGTTATCTGACCCCATCTTGAAGGGCGACCCGATGGAGATGCGATTCCTTGCAGGTTTGTGAGATTTCTGCAAACATGAAATGCCTGAACACTCACTCATTCAGAGTGCGAATAGCAGTTTAACGTTTTAATGCTGGTTCACTTCCTGTTATCGATCGTTCACATGGCATTTGTTTATTACTGGTCATTCCTCTTGGGAACATATTTCAGTCGACGCTACGGGAGACTACCAATTGCTCACCTAACTCAACACAACTCCGGTATAATGACTAACAAACACCCAAACAATTGGCTTCCGAGTGGAATGCAGTGTGGCACACTAATGGTTCACGATTCTGTTTCAACGGGTTGCATGAGAAAGTAAATGTGTGAGAATACTCACAATGCAAGGTGGTGGTTGTAGTCTACGTTGTCTACGACCTGCTGTTTGGTCAACTTGAATTAGTGAACTGGATACTTCAGAACAAGCCGTCATTCCTCGAAGACAAGGGTGCTTACTAGAACAAGTTTACTTCCATTATTTTCATTTTTGAAGGATGGACTGTTTCAAGAGGATGGCGCATCGGCTAACCGATGCATCCTTGCATCGGTGTTTGAAGCGTCTCATAAGATTGATCTACTCAGCCATTTGACTTCAATTTCACTGAACATTGCCGAGTTCGCCATTAGCAAAAGATGTCCAGGACCACAGAACTGCGGTTTTCGTAGTCAGGTGAACAGTTAGTTTTACAAACCAGCGTGTCCGTATATTATTCCAAACTAATTTTACTAGAGTGCGCGACAGGAATTTTGTTAGCAATGTTTTTTGTGAGACCAGCTGCTGTTCAACGAGCATGCATTGTTCCAGCCAAGATCTGAAGCATCAGTAGTGATATTCCAAACACCATACTAGAGGAACTGTCTTGTGGTGAACTAACGACGAACTTATAGTTAACAACCTTTGTATGACCGGTTTAATATAAATGATGTCTTATTATGTCGGTCTTGCTTAACTTTGAACTCGACCCGAACGG
Source organism: Paragonimus skrjabini miyazakii (assembly GCA_014338405.1). Taxonomy (NCBI): domain Eukaryota; kingdom Metazoa; phylum Platyhelminthes; class Trematoda; order Plagiorchiida; family Troglotrematidae; genus Paragonimus; species Paragonimus skrjabini miyazakii. The sequence goes on from JTDE01000092.1 coordinate 86,113, forward strand.
AAGTGGACTATCTCTGTGAGCGCTTTTGATCATGCGGATATACTGGCATTGGGTGCCGTGATGACGTATCCTGCCACACGGAAACACCCTGACCTTTTGTAGTGCTTCTTGATCAGTCAGTCTGACAATCCACGATCGGTTTCGTCCTCGTTTTGACTCATCAGACAGAAATAATCTGAATAGCGCATCGAACCGGCTACATTTCGCGTTACGAGTCTGCTCTTATCCGCTCGGTCACCAGTTCTGTGAGCGTCGTTTGTGACGAGGAAGTTTGTACATAATTGAGTTATAACTTGTTTTCACTCCTGATCTTTGTTCATTATCAACGTACTGTCCATTAGGGTTGTACAGTAAGACTGATCTTGGAAACATAGCCTCGCCTTTGAGGTTTGTCGAATATACATCACTCAGTTCAATAAACACCGCCATAGTCCGTCCAATTCTGTTCGTTTACAATGCAGGAACGACCAGCATGCAGATACTCGACCACACCAGCACTTTCCCTATCCAGTGAGACAAAGGCTGTATGATTGATTGTTAAACCAAGTGTAGCCATTCACGGAACGACTCAACCGTTTTTCATGTTAGCTGCCTGTTGTGAATGACACGTGACTACCTGAATCAGTGTCTTATTGTCTAAAGGAGGCGCTGTCTGGTAGACACGCAAATACATTCGTGTCTCAGCCTATTGTGCAATGGTCTTAGCACTACTGAATGGATAATGCTGTCACTGGGGGAATGTTGAATGGCTTAGCTCGAAAGCGAGATCAATGGCGTTAAAGTGTACCCCTGCTGTCTGTTCTCGCGTAAACGCTTTCCATCAGTGTCCTTTTTCTCCTCTCTTGTTCCTCGGTTTTGTTGGATCTGAATTGCTGTTGGTCAAATATATCGCGAAATTGGTCGAAACACCTCTGTTCAGGATACTTCGCTTGTAAATGTAGTTAGAGGGACATTTCACGCAAATAGGGATTTGTACTACGTATCTTATTTAAGTATAACTGACATTAAACATGACGTCTTTTGTTGTTCTTCTGAAGGTTTCAACACGACCTTTCCCGTACCATCGTGCCTACTGGCCTGGCAAGCGCGTGCTGCATACCGTCATCTTCCTGATTGTTTTTCCACTCAATGGAAGGAATCCTCCACGATTTTTAGTGTAAGTTTGCGGGTATGATTTTTCTTCATCGTTTTTTGACCTTTAATTTAAATCTGAAGTTCTCATATCTTTCGGGTGATTTGAACAAAATAGTTCAAAGACGAATACTGATAATTATTGACTTGTTATTACCAAACAGCTGATAGCACATCAAATTGTAACTTTCCGTGTTATCAGTTATTTGGCCTTGTAATCTTCAATCCCTTTGTCCATAGGTTGAGGATTTGGAGCAGAGCAGCACAGTATTTCAAAAAATGTTTCTTAGTACATCGGTTTTGAATGTTTGTGTTTAAATAAGTTATTTTGCGCTTAGTTTACATCTCTTTCACTTCTCAGTTATAGGTCTTTTTTTCTCCCTGTAACTGTACGCTAGTTAGGAATCCTTATGAGCCATTGATTTACTGTTATTCACAGTGATGGTGAAACAATCATGTGCGTGAGTAGTATAAAGTGCAAATGTTCGTGTTACAGTTTTCCCTAAATGTATAAATCTAACGAAATGACAACAGCGAAACTATATTCACGCTGTATGTACGCGTGTTTCAGTATTTAGCTCATAATTATGAGAAGCACAAATTTTAGGATTCCTAGTGGTCATGATGCTGCAAAACTGACTGTCATTCTTAGTCCAAACATTCACTTATGATTTCTTCACAGAGTGTGTTATGAATACGTTTTCATATTGAACTACAGGTACTCAGCGAAATCTGAATTTTATAGTGACCAGATACTTTTTGAAAGGTACTCACACTGAAAATAAATTGCGTATCATAATAGCTTTGTTCGAGATTAATTTATGTGCAGTGATCGGGACCCTCCGAATCATGTCTAGGTTTATCTCTTTCGCCATTGTCCTTTCAGTGAATTTCAAATGCTCAGACGTATTTCCACAGAAACAACTCTGAACCATTAGTTCCCGTTACACATATTTGGTTTGGAGACGTTTCTGAAAGGAATTACGGAGTAGCTGCTGGAAAACTACCAGGCATACAAAGTAGAAGTGACAAAACGTTTTTATCATGTTGTCAGTGTTCCTACTTCTATCCGTCCATTCTTTTTCAGTACTTATTTTTTCATTGCGTTGTCGTAGCACTCACGCCATCGCCAACCTATTGTACAGTAATAATAATAATAATAATAATAATAATAGTATTAATAATAATGACGTGGTCCGTAACGTTGGCGATCAGAGCATTACTCACAAGCGAAAATGGCCGAGCGTTCTCGTATGGTAATTCGGTTGTCTCAAATGTAAGGTCAATGGCGCAATGGTCAACACAGTTGCCTCATGAAAGTGTGTCCGGAGTTCTAGTCCCGGCCGTGGCAAGGATATGCACTACCGATTAGCTCTATCAAGAGTGACACTCAAGCCCATTGCTTCTTTTCGAAAAGGGCCGACTGAAAAGTGTATGGGAATGCGACAACTGCGATCACTTGTGGGTGATGTTCAGTTTGTATGAAAACACAAATTGGTCAATACTTACCTATGCAATTGTCATTGGTAAGCCGAACCTCTTTTAATGTATGGTTTTAAATCAACAGCCTTGGTGGTTTTAACCGTTTCATATGGCCACTGAGCGTTTTTCTTCTCACAAACATTAACTTGCCCCATTGTTCGTAGTGCTTTACTGTTTTGCTCTTCTCTGCTTCAACTCACTGAGTAATTTACTTTAATGCCTTGTACAGGTCAAAAGAGTACACCAAATCACCCCGGTCGATTGTGTGTCGCACGACGTTTTGTCCTCGTCGAACATTCTTCGCAGTTTTACTGCGGATAGAGGGAAGAGTGATGTGCGGCTGAATTGACTTGAAAAAGCTATTTATTCTCACTGTTTTCTGAAACGTTCATTTTTCATCCAGTTCTTAGAATTTTTTTCATAGTGGTGAATATACTATGCAAATAATGGTGTTGCGTCTGCTTTCGGTCCTATGTTGATATTTTGCTGTTCTTCTGTTGTTCCCTAACTGGTTAAGGAATCCGTTTCCGATTTATTTTGTCACATGACCGAAATCAATGGACTCCTGTACATAAGTGTCACCACAAGTGACATGCACTGCATAACTTCCACTCTCACACCCCGTATCCATTGTACGCTCGATGGAATAAGACGACAAGCCGGTTAGTACTGGTTAGCTAGATGGCAAGCTAATGCGAAACTGAAATGTTGATCTCTCAGACAGACAACGCGGAGGGTACCCCTAGTGATACGTTCTACGTTAGAACGGCAAACAAATATTGAACGTACAAGCCAGTAGAAATTCCAACATAGTGATCGATGTTGGCGCATTTTCTGCCAGATATGAGTGTAGTTTGGCTGGTTGCTTAAACAAGGCTTTCGAATGTAGTGCATCAACAAGGGTTAGAAGAAATGGTGACTGGTCAACATGTCCCGAACATTTGAGTGGGAGGACTGTTGATTTTTCAAAAGTTTGCGACTTCTCATTGACATTGATCACCTTCCTGATCATATCCCTTGCAACACTGTTCGCTACGCAGACAGTCTAAAAATCTGTGACGCTGTTGATCCCAGCGCGCACTACAAAGAGTGATCTTGGCACGATTAGGCGCTGGTCGGACACTAACACTAAGTGCACATGCCACTTGTTGGGAGCTCCGTTAATGTTCTCCGTATTAACATTACAGAAAGCACAGTAGGCCGTACGACAATGGATCCGAAGAAAGATCTAGTTGTCTGAATATCTAACGTATCGACAGCTGACTGCACAATTAAGTTTACCATTCCTTCCTTGTATATAGGTTAAACATTCTCAGACAATTTGCGAATTTTATGTTAGACCACCTCTTAACTGTGCTAGTTATGTCTTGAATTTTATGACTTGAAGGAAGATATGCTCACAGCTGTGCGTGAGTGTGGCTGTCTCGTGAGTTTGTGATATTGCTGATAAGACCCCAGCGAGGATGCAAAGACGTGCGTCACTTTTGTCAACTTGTGTCACCTGCGGCGTCGAAAAGGTGTTTAATTGCCTTTGAAAAAAAGGGTATACAATACTTATGTGCGATCTCTTTTGCTTACTAGTTAGATAGTGACTTAGCCATAACGAAGGTATCAACAGACATGCTGTGATTAACAATCATTTCCTCCGTCAGCTAATTCAGTTCGGATAGGGTGGTGACATGAGTAGTGCGGCCGTTAACCAGCGCGTATTTCGAAGCGCTCCGGATGCATGATCAGTTGGTCGGCTGATCTGCTTGGTTGGGCAAACTGTCCCATATTTATCCTTACCGGGCATTGTCTACGAAGGGAACTAACATTCGGGCAGACCCACTGGGCGATCAAGCAGCTGAGTCATCATGAAATATGAAGGTTACCGATGAGTAGTAGGGGATTTTGATTTTCATATAGATTGAACATCACCCACAGTTGATCGCAGCTGTCGCATTCCCATAGATTATCCAGTCGGCCCCTTTCGAATAGCAGAAGCACTAGACTCGAGTTTCGTTCTCATTAGAGCTCGTCAGTAGTGCATGTCCTCGCCACTGCCGGGACAAGAACCACGGGCGATCCGGCAACCTGATCAGTACTCGCAAGCGAAAGTGGTTGAGTGTTGACATATGATAATGCGTTCGTGCCTAGTGTGAGGTCATTACCGCAGTGGTAAACACGGTTGCCTCATGAACAACGTAGCAGTGGCGAAGATATATGCACTACTGACGAGCTCTAATGAGGGATAAACTCGAAGCTAGTGCTTCTGTTAGGCGAAAGGGGCCGACTGTATAGTCTATGGGAATGCGACAGCTGCGATCAATTGTGAATGATGTTCAAGCTATATGGAAATATGAAGGTCTTGACTGTTCTGTTGAGCTAGGAAGGTTGGTGAACTGTTGGGGTCCTCGGTATAATTCGAATAACTATTTCAGGGAAAGTCTATTTTCCCCCAAAGTGATTTATTTTTTGAGATATTATAGAAAAATAAAATGTGATTTTGAATTTTACTTTTTCGCGCTACAACGTGCCAAAACGCAATTTTGGCGCACGTTTTCCCGGCGTCTGTGACTGGCCCATCCCACTTTTAATGCACCAATCCAAGTGGGATTTTTCAAGGCCATCAAAAGACTATATTGTAGCATGCAAGCCGGCTGTTTCTACTCGGGTCGCCCGTTACACATTCGGACCAACTGTGGGGCAATGTGGAGACACCAGGGGACGGCGTTCTTCTGAAGTAGGGGTTCCAACAAGTCCTGCAAAAGGAAACAACAAGAAACAAACATGAGCCAAA
>JTDE01000092.1:116870-151261 GCA_014338405.1 Paragonimus skrjabini miyazakii
TCATACTCACCATGTGCAAAACCCTAATTTCAAGACTATAAAAAAGGTTCCGGGACTTAGTCCTAAAACTTTAACATCACGACTCGCACACATCACGTATGCTGAAAAAAAATCACTTGCTGAAAGTGTGCTTCATGTAGATTGAGGAGGTTTGGTAACGATGTGGTACCACTTTCAGAACATTTTTGGAAACTGACGGATGATTGTTAAATTTTCGAACTGTAGAAGACCTTGGTGCGAATATCTCGCTCAGTGTTCGTCGATTCAACCTCAGGAATCATTAAAAACGTGCCCCCGATTTTATCTACGGAACACAATCATCTTTTTCAAAGTAGCGATACTGGATTTAAAAATGTTATTCGCGAGAATGGCATGCATTACGTTTATCAGCTACTCCTCAGAAACATGGCTGAGAAAAACAATACTCGGAGTTGTAATGAGTAGCGGAGCGTGTACTGCCTCTTTCTCCTGGCCATATTATAGCGAAAAGGTATACAATAAAACATAATCTTTATTGTCCTACTCGCTGGTTGCCGTGCCACGCGCACGCTCGCGTTTATGCGTCAGAATTCCCGTCCACAACACACCCCGGTTTCCGATCACACGTTGTGTGCACTTCTGCCCGGTTTGTGTGTGTGATCGGCGCCTTCTATCGGGGGTTTTTCCGCCTGTCACTCCTCGTCCGTTGGTCCATTCTCGTTGAGTGATAGCTCGTCCGGCCGCTCGTGTTGTCCACCATCTGTCCACTGTGAGCTTTGTCGAGATATTCCTCCGAGTGTTGGAATAATCGCACCCCTGATCTGGTCGTCCATTCTATTTTGCCCATTGGTCCGATCCAGTCGACCGATAACTCATCCGGTCGCCCACATTGTCTGTGATCCGACCGTTGAGGGCTTCTGGATGTGCCTAGCCGCCGTGTTGAAGTATTCCGCCGAGATTTGGAATATTCGCATTTCCGGTTTGATAATCCGCTACACTCGCCCCTCTTTTAAGGAACTTGCCGCAATTGTGCCATGGTGCCCTGTGTACAGCATTGATCCATCGCCCACGAGGGTCTCAGTTGATTTGGAAGCTCGTATTCCTGTGGTTCGTGATGTTAAATGGTCCGTTCCATCCTCTTTCAAAATTACCGACGCCTGGGCCGTATGTTTCTGGTCGGCCGTAGTCACTTACTTCCATTTGGTCTCCGATCTTGAATGGGCGTCATTTATGTTTGTTGTTCTTTCTGCCATATCCTTGTTTATTTCGGCTTTGTCTTTCTGTTGTCCGTTCAGTCGCATGATGTCCCAGGTGTAGTCGTTCTTGAGGTAGTAACTGTCTCTCTTTGTCTCCGGACACACAGACAACTGGGAGAATCCTTGGCTCCCTCCCGCATGTCAGCTCAAACAGTGAAATCCCAGTTGTTGCATGTTTCGTCGTGCGGTATCCAAACAAAACATCCGGTAATCTTTCCCCCCAGTTATTGCTTCTACTCTTCAGCCACTCCTTCATTGTACAATTGACCCGTTCCGTCAACACGTTCGTTTTTGAATGCTACAGCGATGTTCTTAGTCGTTGAAATCCCCAATTATTCAACATCTGAAATTGCCGCCTATCGAAACACGGGCCCTAGTCGGTAAAAACTCTGTGCAGTATTCCAAAGCGAGCCAGCACATAGTTCAGAAAAGCGTGTGCAACTGTTCACACTCGTCGTGTGAAATGGTCAATCATAATAACTATGTACCAATTTCCATTTGGGCTTCTTGTGAGTGGTCCAAAAATGTCTATGCCCGATGTGTGTGCGCCTTGCTCTGGTATGATGGATTGCATCGGGGGTGTTGTCACTGTCTCTCGATTCTGTTGGCAACTGAGGTAAACTCGAAGGAAATCAGTCACATCTTTCCGCATTGTGGACCAAAATACCCTTCGCCGTAGTAGATCGAACACGTGTTCTCGCCCCATGTGAGCACCTGCGTATGCCAGCCGAATCACACGTTCCCTCTGATTCACTGGAATAAATGGCAGTCTTCGAGGTCGTAGCTCGCTCTGCACCTCGACATCGAGGACGAGTTGGTCGTTCTCCAGGTGTAGCTGGTCCCAGGTCTGTAACAGCTCGTTCAATCCCGAAGTTAACGTCTTGGGGTTGGTTCCTGCCAGTAAATGTTAACATATTTCGCGTACTTGAGAGTCTTGCTATTGATTGACCAGTAGCTCTTTAACGACATCCTGTACTGCGTTCCCGGGTATGGCTTCAGTCGGTAGCTCGTTCTCCTGTATTGGTCGCGACAATGCGTCAAGTGTTTCATTGTTTCTGCCCTCGAAATGTCCGATGGTAAAACTGAACTCTTTTAGTTGAAGTGCCCAGTGCGCCAGTCGTCCGCGCGGATCCTTCGTCGTCTTCAGCCAGATCAATGGTTTGTGGTCCGTCTCAATACGGAAGGTGGTCGCTATTTGGTAGGTCCTCCACTTCTCTAGCGCCCAGACGATAGTAAAGCTTTCTTTCTCCATGGTCGATTATTTTCTCTCTGCTTCTGTCAGTACTCGATTGGCGTTCTCAATTGTTCACGACGTCTGTGAAAGAACTGCCCCGATTCAGATATCACTTGCGTCAACTGACACCGTGAATGGTTCATTAGGTTTGGGGAACGTTGGGCACCGTCGAATGTTAGCAGCTTCCTGTTTGAGTCTGTTGAACGCCACCTCCAAGTCTTCAGTCCAAACAAATTTCTTCGTCCTCAGCAGTTGGAGGAGCGGATATGGTTTGTGGGAGAACCGCGACCTAGATTTTGAATCGTAAACGACCATTCCAAGGAAAGACCTCAGTTACCGCTTTGATTTTGATGTAAGGAAATTCGTGGTAACTGTCAACGTCTGCGGCAGTGGATGAATTTTCCCATTACAAACCTTGTGTCCCAAGCAGACGATTTAACTGCGGTCTATTTGGCGCTTCTTACTACTCAGTTTTAGGCCGGCTGCATCGATTTGTTGCAACACTGTTCGCAGTCTTTCTTCATGTTCCGACACCGTGCTGAGGAATATAACGATGTCACTTCCATAGGCTGTTACTTCTTTCTGATCCTCCAGAATGCGAAGTAAAAGACACCTAAAGGTAGCTGGAGCGTTGCACAGACCGAACGGCATCCTAAGGAATTCGTACTGCTGTCCGTTCACGCAGAAGGCGCTCTATCCTTTCATGTCATTAACAGTTGCCAGTAACCGGAATGCAGGTCTGTGAGAGGTATTATTTTAGCTTCGTGCAGGTGTGCAAAGATTTCCTCCTTTTGGGGTATCGGGAACGCGTCCTTGATTTTCGCTCAGTTCAGCTCCCTGAAATCGATGCAAAGTCGATAGACTCCATCCGATTCCCTAGCCAACAGGACAGGTAACGAAAATGGGTTGCCTGTCTGTTGAATTATTCCTTTCTCCAGCATCTCTTTTAGCTATCTCTCCACTTCTGGAATCAACTTGGATGGTATTCTCTAGTATATTAGTTTGCATTCTGCATCTGGCTGTAAGTCTATCGAATGTTCCATCCATGTACAGAGTCCTTATTGATTATCCGCGTTAGTAAGTAAGTCAGCAAACTCATTAACGCACTGCTTGGTGGCTGGGATCAGACAGTTTGACAGTGATTTCACTGAGACGCTGTTCATTAGGCACTGTTCCTTGGTCTCTTCGCGATGGAACTTCGTGACATCACCATTAACGCGCAACTCGTTCTTCTGCAGGTCTACGTTTGCCTTCAGTCGATGTAGCAGATCGGCATCTATTATCGTCTCATTCACGTTTTCAATTACTAACATCGCGTGACGTAGGCTGGTACCAGCTATTTGAATTTCAACATTCTGAGTCTCCAGTGCTTTTAATGCCGTCAATCCGACCGCGACTACTTTCCAATTATTGATCTTAATGGGCAATCCTCGCACTTTGCTTGTAATTGACGGACCCGTCCCCGTTTCTACTACCGCAATCTTTCGTTCTTTTTCGATCAGAATTTATACCTGTGGAACGCCCCGTTATCATCAAAAAACAAGAAAGAAGACGTCTGTTAGGGCACTGATAGGCAGTGTCCCATCCCGTTACAAACGGAACAACGATTACGATGTGGTTGCTCACGTACTCGTCTGACTTGTTGTCCTCTTGGTTTCACATTCGTTTTTAAGACTTTCACTGTCTTCGCCAATTGCTCCACTTTCTCCTCGATCTCCGTGATTTCTAGCCATCCAACCCGCGTCCGTACGGGTTGATGCTGTGCAATTCTGACCAGCCGTTTGATGTCCGTGATCCTACAAGACTCGGCCATCCAAACACTTCCCTGCAACTCCGGTGACAAACGCTAGATGAACCGCTGTCTTACCAGTCTATCCTTTGTTTTCTCGTCTACCTCCGGTAGGCCCAAAGTCAACTGTCGTAATAAATGTTGATAGTAAACCAGAGGGTCTTGAACGTCATTAAACACAGTTCCGTGAAAACGATCCATTGCTCGGTCTTGCTCCTTGGTAAATTCCTGAATCAGTGCCGCCCGTGTTTCTTAATACGATTTTGCGGCCTTTGTTTGTTTATTCAAAGCATAGCAGCTTTTGCCCGTCCGGTGAACAGCGTTCCCAATGCCGTCGAAAATTGTGCCTCGCCTTTTACTCCGTTGGACATTGCGATCGCCTCGAATTCCGATAGCCACTCTTACACGTTTCCATCCGCGAACGGGCTTGGCCACGGCAGCTTCATTGCGTCGTGTTCATGGCACGGCACCAGTGTAACGAAAAGGCGTCCATTAAAGCACAATCTGTTGAAGGTTTTCCGCCTGCCATTCCTCGTCCGTTGGTCCGATCTCGTCGAGTGATAACTCATCCTATCGCCCGTGCTGCCCGTAATCTATCCAATATGGTCTTTGACCGTATTTCACGACCTCGTTGAGGTATTCCGCCGAGAGCTGAAATATTCACATCTGCGGTTTGGTAATCCACTACAATATTACCGTTGAACATGGCATTAACATCAATCAAGTGATTGCCATCGAAAACGCGAACAAACATTGATTGTCAGACGATCTATCTGCGAAACCATATGTGTTTCTGTCAGTGCCAGTACATGTTGTGAATGCCGAAAAGGTGAAAGATTGGGCAAATGAATCGTAGATAAGTGAAACAGAAAAAACGGACGTGGAAGAACTGAGGATGAGACTGAAAAACACTGAAACTGGTGTTGATACACTTACGCCTTAAGGCCAATACAAAAGAACTGTAAGTTGAAAAACTTGATGAGCCCAACCTGATAGCACTACTGTGAAGAGCATAATACATCATGGTCATTTTGTGTCAGTTTGTTCAACTCACTGAAAAAGAAAACCAAATTAAAGCGCCTTCTTAGGCCTTAAGCCGTTTTCCAAAAAATTAACCTAGTTATTGTTCTTCTGCTGGTTCTGTCTTTTATGATCAAAACTGTTTAATTTGCCGTGTGTCTCCGCAAAACCTTGATTTGTTAGCGAATTCTTAATGGATGCGATTCGAAGCGATATGTGAATACGTTATGAATTTTCGAAATTAAAATATCAATAGTTTGTGAATTCTCCGTACAAACTGTAGATGTGAGGTGTCATCAATATCGTTAAAAGTGTACACCACATCAGCTCTGTAATATGTCCGGTCATCATTTCTAAAGGAGCCTCAAGTACACCTGACTCACTGTTTTATGTTCACGAATGCTAAATAACTTCCATATCTTGACAATTTTTGAGGACTGAAACTGTCCAGTTTTGTTGAGTTGATACCGATTGTAATCGGCTGGTGTGCAACGGTGAACTTATATGCTATCATCTTGTCAAACACTTGCGTAGGTTCGTTTGAGATAGCTTGTATTCGTATCCGGGTTTTATACCTACACAGTCGATGTACATTAAGTGAACATACTACAGTTTGTACATATTGGTAAGCAAACTTTGTACATTCAGTTAGATGAGGCGCTGGTTGTGTCGTGTTGCTAATTGTGATAACTCATTGCCAAGTTACCATCCCCGGAGGTATGAAGCGGACTCATGTCGAGAAGACTTTTCTGGTTTAATGGCTTGACGATACTTCACCTTCCCAATCTTTTTAATGTGAAAAAATACTGATCTGGCCTTAGCGTTAACCGATGAATAGGCTTAAACCTGTTATATTTTCCTCACATTTACTACTTGTTCTCCGTTTAGGAGATGTTGGCTTGACTCACCCAGACGAGACTAGGCCTGAGGAAAGCAAACTTGAAGAGGTCGAAGTGGACTCACCTGTCTCTCAGCCTACTGTCGCACAATCTGCTCCACCTGACAGTGTCATGGTGTCACCAATCCTTGTGGAAACTGGAATACAGTCGGTGAATAATGAACAGGATATCACGAAGCTTCATCGTAAGCTGCTTTTTCTGCACACGTTTGCGCTTATAAATCTACATGCAGGGCTTTAACTAAATTTACCCTGGATTGATTGATCGATTCATTCGTTGATAACGGCCATGAGCCTGACGGAAGGTACTGTGATTTGAGCCACCGCTCACATAAACCACAACGTGAAATATTTTGAAAGGAAAAAGCTTTACTCAGACGGTTAGAAAATGCTGTGAATATACCCGGTTTAGTCATGAGAAGAAACGCGTAGCAAACATGCTCGTTTTCGGTGTTTCACCATCAACACATTTATATGGGTTCGATGAGGGTGGTAAATAACATATCACTGAAGCGAAAGATCGCAGTCAACAATTTCTGCCTGGTTTGAGTCATGAGACTTAGTTACATAACATTGACCACGTGAGTTGTACGAAATCTGCGAGAGATACGTCACATCTGTGCGATCATTCTATCCTGGATTTGCGTACACGGCCATGGAAGGTTTAACGTTTTGACTAGCCGTTTTTGAGCGCACAGTGGTGGCGAGTATAGGCGAATTGCGATGGCTTTTGCAATTGATAGTATGCGAACTTTGAGGTGTTTCGATTGTATTCCACATATCCGAAGCCAAACAAGTGAACAAGAAGTGGTGTGAATGCAGGTAAGTAACTGACTACGGCATACATACGGCATTCCTGTATTCAGATGACTGTGTATAAAATAAGGTTGACAACTGTCTTAGACAATTGTTCGTTTACTCTGTCTTTATGACTTCGAATCTACTAAGAAGGTGAGAAAACTGAGAGGGGGGATGAGAATTTCACAGTTTGGCTATCCCTGGAACGAGAGGAGAGGAGTGCAGATCGTTGCGGCAACGTGATGATGTCGTCTGATATGGATGATTGACTTTTATAGTGGTCAAGACCGATAAGAAGGCGACACCCGCCCTGATATCCCCTGTTAACAAGCGGAAGATGAACCATATCTGTACACTGTGTCCTAAGTTGTACATTATAAGTTATGAGTGATTCCCTGGCGGGGCGTTCAACTTTACGTTGGATATTGCTGGAGAGAAGTGCGTTTTTTGTGTGACTCCACTCTAGATGTATGGGTTGTATCCCAAGCTGGAGTGCAGTTTACGGCTTTTGAAAAGAACACAATTTTCCACTATATGCAGCCGGTATTGATGACGTGTACCCAAAGATAGGCCCAGCCAAGTTGTGTTTATGAAATTGTCAACACTGTTCGGATAACAGTTGAAAGGCGACAAAGAGTGTGGACATTTGATGAGTAGAGCGAACGGATTTGAAAGGGTTATCACACCTGCAGGTTCTTGTTCTCGCTTCAAATGAGGGATTCGAACGTGTTGAACATAAGCTTGGCTGGATGTTGGGATAACGGAATCCTGTTGAAAATGATATGTGGTTTTAGCATTTTCGGATGTTTGTTCATTCACAAGTGTTATTAAAAGTACCGATTACATCATTCTTCCAACTGAAGCACTTACACCGAATTAGTTTTCTTGTTCAAACACTGCTTTACACCTCAAAATATAGTATGCATTTTCGAATTGTGTATATTCTGATTTTGACACCTTAAATACTTCTTGTGCCTTCAATTTTGACGGCTTCTATCCGAACGGTGATCTGTACATTTCTCTTAATCTTCGATATGATAGTACCAAGATGTTGCGCACTTTTGTCCATCACTGTTTTCCATACTGTACGGGATGGACTATTGTTTGATTTTCGTTAGTTTCACTTCTGGTTTAAACAGTCACCGAATAGATCGAATAGGTACAATGCATGTGTGCGAGATAGTCGTGCTTTTCACAATCACTCCGGGCCTCACAATCTGATGTGTCAATAGTCCGTCATGAATCGCGATTGATCGTTGTTTTTTCCGACTATTCTGCTTTGTTTCATTGTTCTATCTGGACGTGTAATCAGCAATACCGTCTGTTTCCCATTATATGCTTCTGTTTATTCTTCGAGGAATCGCCATGGAAAACAATGGTTCGACTTGTGTGATAATTCTCCGGTTTTATTGTTCGGTCTTTGCGAAACTATATTATGTCGTCACCTCGCGATGCGACTGTTTGCAACTGGTTAGACTTTGAATAGCTGTTGACGAAAACTTGGGGAAAAAGCCTGAATTTGCGCTTCGGGAATACAGTGGGCTTGGTGTTGGGCTTCTCCCTGGCGCTAGATTGACCGATCTGGAATACGCGAACGATATTGTTTTAATTAGCCCCTCTGCCGAAGACATGCAGACCGTGCTGGACAAGGTGAGTGACCGGTCTGGTTTGTATGGAATGCGCTTTGCACCTTCAAAGTGCAAAGTGTTGCTTCAAGACTGGGGCACTTCAACTCCTACTTTTATTATTGCAGGTAACCCGCTTGAGACTGTGGACACTTGTACATAGTTGGGTAGCACTATCTCGTCAGCTTGTAATATTGCTTATGAGATATCAGCGAGGATTGCAAAGGAACGAGTTACCTTTGCCAAACTGCGTCATCTGTGGCGTCGAAAACACGTTCGGTTGTCCCTGAAAGGAAGAGTATATAATGCCTGTGTGCGTTCCATTTTGCTTTATGCCTGTTCGCAAGGAAGACGTCAACAGGCTTGCTGTATTTGACCATCGTTGTCTCCGCCTATTAGTCCACATTGAGTGGATTGATCGCGCGGGCGATGTGGCAGTTCGCCGGCGCGTATTCAGGAACGCTCGGGATGCGCGATCAGTTTGTCAACTACTCACGGTGCATAGCTTGCGATGGTTAAGTCACGTACATCGTGTGCCAGCTGAGCGTTTACCGTACTGAGTATTATATACTGAGACCACCAACAGTTGGGTAAAGCCGCGTGGTGGTCAAGCAACAACGTAGTCACGAAATATGAAGACCTTGACTGCTCCATTGAGCAGAATGGGTGGGTGTCACCTGCCTGGATGGGGTCCTCGTGATCACTGAAACCGCTGGTTAGAGACGCTATCCGAGATGGCGATGTGTCGCAGTCAATGGCGTACCTGTATCCATACCATTTCTAGTTCTTCCGCTTAGTCTCCTTTTAATAATTTCCAACCTTCTTAGTAACGTTTTCTTCTAGGATTTTCCACCTCACTGTTGAAGTTAGTGGCAGCCCGAGCCACAGTACCTTTTGATCAGGCTCATGGCCGCTATGATGATGATGATGATGATGATGATGATGATGATGATGATGATGATGATGATAATGATGGTGACAATGACCAGGTAATCTAGGACGTGCAAACATATTTAGTGTTTAGAGTGTTACTATGTACTATGTGTTGTCTTTCAGACGTAACGTGTTTCTTCAGAGCTATCTTAGACCTGTGCCCGCACCACTCTGTGTGATAATAGTGTGGATTTATTTAAAAAGCTTCGGTTACAATTTGACTTATATCATAGCCAAAAAGACGTTTCTTTGATTGCCACTGAAGTCCGGTTCACCAAAACTAACCTGATTCGACTACTGCACCGGTATAACGTCCGTCCGTCACTAAAGGGCAGGGTATATAACCCGGTTACACGCGTGCGCTACTGCTGTACGGTTGTTTTACATGGAGGTTCCGCTTCGATCCTGTTCGTAGGTTGTCCATTTTTACTAATCGTTATCGGAAAAGTACTTCCTGTGTAGTGCGGAAACACAGTGACATGTGTTAGGATCAGGTAGGTTCCCTTCACAGTTCATCTGTGAAGATGGCTCCGAGTATCTATAAATTACCTCCCATGTTGCGCCTAGTTTGCATTTTCTGGAGGTAACTACTGAAACAGCGTCGTTGGCGAGAAGTACGGAGAAATCTTCCTAATTTTTAATATCCGCTGCTTCGACTCTGCTTTCTTGCTGCGTTGTTAAAGCTGGGGTGATGCTGGCTAGACGCATTGTTGAACATTGCCTTAAGTTATAGTCAATGGCGGGAATTTTGGTATGATTATTGTCTTGACCTTCAGTTGTTGCGCATTCTTTTCACCAAAAGAAACCGGAATGTCTGAACCGTGCAACTGGTGAAGTTAGCAGAAAATCTTCTGGTTGGGTATCGTTGTACATCTTGTATGTCTTTTCCTGTCTTCGTCTCCCTGTTCTTATTGACTATATTTTTTGCTTGGTCATGGGTTGACGTTCAGTCCATCCTATGATTTGTGTACAATTGTAGCATATTACACTTTATTTAGCCGTGGAGTGGTATATACACCCATTGATCGTGTTACCTTCTTTGAAGCATTTGACCTAACTGTATATAAACCGTCTTAGTGATAATTGACATCACGGTGCCTATAGTCAGCGGCTGTCAATGTTACGTTATCAAATCATTTCGCTTTGTTTGTGTCTGTGCGCTCTCGTAGACGTTCAGTCTGCGACTCACCATCGTCGTCCTCGTCACGCACAACTATTTGGTCAACATGCTGTTTTTTGTAATCAGGAAGGATTTGGCATTCTAGTTAGTCAAGGATAATCGATTGGTTTGGTCAAAGTTCGCAGTCTGGCTATTTTCACGTCGGCTGATGCTGACATTCCTCTATCGCCATTACATTCACATATATCGATTCCACAGGCTCACCGTACTCGTTTGATCGCTCGTGCGCGTCTATACGCTTATTCATTTTGAGACTGACTAGTAGTCTCCAAAATCCTTTTGATGGTTTTGATTGTCATTGTGGAGAGTCAGAGCTGTGAGGATTATAGCATAAACCGTTTTCATCTTTTAGAGGAACTCCAAGCCTCCTTGGATGAAGTTGAGATGTACAAGCAATTATCTGAAACATTCAAACAACAAGGTATGTATTCAACTGCTTGTTTGTTTCAGCTATTCTGCGTCTATATTTTACTCGCGTTTTTTCGGTAACTTATCAGTGAAAAATGGTGATACAGTTTGCTGCAGTTTTGTATCTGGTTGTCGCATTCATATTGCTTCTATCGGTGAATGAATATGATCCATTATTTGAAAGAGAACCGTCATTTTTGGATTTGTCTTGAGAAGTTGGAGAACACTGCTAAGCGTGGTTGGTCACATGAATCTCACAGTGATGAACTAGATTGCCACTCATTAGTGTGCATTCCGTTTTGTGCGATTTTTTCTGATCACCTTTCTTTTCCTTCGAATCAGTAGTTACCGGTTACTAGACGTGGTCAGTGTAGCTTCCTTTTATTTCTGGTCATCCACGTGATCGATCGAGTAGGACATCACAGTTGTCATTCTGGTTTCATCTCGCCAGCAATGGCCGCATTGCCATCCTTTGTATACCGTTTGCCTGTTTGACATTTAGCGGACGTATTTGGCATACCCCGGTTTTAGGATAACTTCCAGGCCATGACGTTATTTGGTTTCTCTACTAAGTTTACAGTGAGTTTCAATAACTCCTTTCTGTTTAAGTTACATCATATTAATTTAAGCTTTATCGTAAACAGACTACTGCCACATGAGTAACTTTCGTGGCTAATTCCCTTGCCTTTTGGTTTCATTCCTTATTTTCCTTTCTAGATGCTGCAAAGGCCGACCTATTGCTATCGGTGCGCGAAGAGTGCGATACATTGCGGCAGCGAATCGCGCACATTGAAGCTGATGTGGTAACAAGCCGTGAAGATCATCAACGACTAGTTGCCGAAGCACGGCGAACACGATCGGAAGCAGATGAGTTACGACGGGAACGTGACGCTTTAAATGAGCAGGTCAGTCTGGGTCTAATATGGGGTTTCACTCTTAGTTCTGATTTTGTGAAACTGTACGCAACTGTGTCGGCGTTCCTACATGAACTCGTTGGCTTACAAATGAACTAAATGAATACAGTATGGTTCTCACTCATCCTGATCTCTTCCGTTGAACTCGGTTGCATTGATACACAGTTGCAGGACGAGAAAGGACTTTACCCAAGGATTAAGGTGTCTTAATTCTTCGTAGCTGTTTTGTTTTTTCTTTCTACGGCCTCTAATTATTCTTCTGTTCTGTTTTCCTTTCGCCTCATTCATATAGTTGGTTGGGTTCATGCAGTCTTACTCACTGATGTCAATCAGACTCTTAACGTCACTCAACTCATACTTTACTGTTCTTGTACATTCGGCTTCAGCCTTCGACTTATCCTGGATACTATTTTTCACCCTTGTTCTCCTTCTCTCACTCCGAAGTGCTTGCTTGTATATATGTCCCATGCCAACACATCTTTGTGCATTTGTGCTATTGTTGTTCACGCTAGCCTCCAACATTCGTATGCTTATCGGGCCTTTAACAAAATTAGGTCACTTACACTCAACCACTAATTTTAACTTAATCGTTGCTGACTTAACTGACTGTAGTCGATTACAAATTCGTGCTACCCGGTGTCAGTTTTTAGCGGCTAGAGCCTCCTTGTTGGTACGCACATTGTCCGCCTACAACCGGATTTACTACTGTGCGAACCTCGTTCCATCCTCTGTAACTACCTTAATTTGTATGGTTCCTGTCTATTCTAATCAGGCGTGTGTCTACAGAGGAACCATTTTTATTGACCGCAGCGCTATTTTCACTGATCACTGGTTGCTAACAACGTACTTGGTTATGCATACGTCTTTTACCTCTACGTGTGTGCATTCGCCAAGATGATCGACTCTTCTAAGTTTCGTGAGGCTTCGTTATCTTTTGTTTTGTTTTACATCTTGATCTTTTGTTTCTTATACGTTTGCGCTTATTCAACATTGTGTTACTTCGTGAATCACTACCATAGCACCCACGAGTACAGCTCAAAGCCAGAAGTGTTGGCTTCACTGCTGCTGCTGATTTCTGTTCATTTGTCTTCATGTTCCATCTAGGTCGCCAGTTGTACTCATCGAATTGAACACCTACAAGCCGCCTTGGCAAAATCACTTTTATGCGGTAAAACAGACCTATCGAATCCGAAAACATCAACCAATCTCAATACACATTCTTCAATCACGGATGCTAACAACACTGTCGAACGTTCAGTTCAATCTAGTCCTGTCAGGGCCTCTGTTTCCAACAATTCTGGTCAAGTGACTCCCGATTTAGCCTCGACCCATACGCTCGCTCCGGGTAGCATTGTAAGTTCTTTTGCGTGTTTGCTTTCCTGGATTACTTTAGTCTACTTAAATCCTCGATTGTGATTTGAAACTGTAATTCGTTCGCGTTTTCTCACGTACAACGGCATCTGTTTTATGTCTTTTTCCGGATCGAAGGATCCCGTAATGAGTGTGACTAAGCAATAACGACATGTAATCAGAAACAATCTGCTCCAGTAATCGATGGGCAACGTTATGCCTGTTCATCCTTCCGATTTTACCTCTTAAACGTGAACATTTTGAATCGATAGTTACATTTCTCAACGCATAGTTCTCTTAATATCCACTGCTGTTTTTGAACTGTTTCTGTCTCTTTCCGTCCATCACCAGCTCTCCCTGTTCGCGATTATCCCAATCATGTTCGTACTGTGTGCCCTCACAGTTCATATCTTCTCCAAATTCGCCCGATGAATCTGCCCCACTTATCTGGCCTGCATGGGTTTGGTTCCTATGCAGTTACTCAGCCTGTACGATCTTCGGCTGTTGAATTCCTCCCGACCGTACGCATCTGCGTACAGAGCCATGCTCATTTGTCCACGCACTGCCTGCCTATATCTAAATCGAAAGATGCAGTCACACACACACTTTCAAACTCCGAAACCCTAGTTGCCTTACCTGTACCGCTTCGCCTCCAGCCTCGTTTTGATGAGTTGTGATTGTCCAAGCACCATGCACGATTCGGCAATCGTCCTACACGATTGATTTTCTGTTTCGATCTTTTACAGGCTGGTGCATGGCACTGTGTGCAGCATCCTCTGCACGCGATTATCTTGATTGGCACTTGCTCTCCTCCCTCCAAAGAATACAATTTGGGTTAATGTTAGCAAAGAACACATTGACTCATCCACTTTCTACTTTAGCTCTTTTGTTGCGTCTGCTCGATCCCATTCCCTCTCCTTCCAAAACAGGCGCTCACTTTTTTCATCCTCAAAAGCCGGTGTTACATTTAATTCTATATCTTCTTTCACTGGCTTCTCGTTTATGACACCGATTAACTCTTGCGTCCTGTTTCTTTTCCAATCCACCGCGTGTGCGCTTGTATGTGTACATATTGCCTATTTAGTCGTGTTTATGTTTACGTTCACACTAGACCGTCATATCCCATACAGATCGTCCATGTGTATGTTGTTTGTGTTTTCAGACAGTAGAGTATTTATTGATTGATTCCCTTGCACATTTTGCTTTTTTTCCTTTTTGTACCCCGAACTTTACGAGTTGTGATCCGTTCGCACACGAGACATAGTTGGTTTTTTCTTTTCAGCCAAGTAGTTGGATTAGTTTTAATCGTTGCTGCCGCCATTGATTCTGTGTGCGTCATTCAATAGAGCGATTTTTCCGGAGATTGAAAATCTCTTCTTCCACCGTCCATCTATTTTGTCTCGACTGTGCGCGTGTGTGTATGACTTCCATTAATACGAGTGTCATGTCAACAAATTTTTCAAACATTTCCGGCCAGCTTCTTGTACATTTTTGTTCTGCCCTCTCTCCGTTTGTGGGTGCCCTGTCTGGCTGCGGCTTTTTTGAAGCCCATGCGTATGTGTAGAGAATTACACTTGTATTCCTATCGAACCTAATTCATTGGGACCGACACTGTAACCTTCCACCTAGTTGACATTATTCGACTACGCAGTTTTATGTAAATCTTTTCTCTCCGGGTACGCTTCTTCAGGGTATTCTGTCTCACGCAACAATTGGTATATCTATACTTAGCTTTCATCCAAGCCAGTTGCATGTACACCGTGCCCTAGTATCCATTCTACTTTCCTGCCGGATTAATGAGCACATTTTCTAGCTTTCCTCTTTTCTCTCACACTGATAATCGTATAAAACACTGTCTAATGAGTTATCCACTTTAATCTCGGTTCGATTCATTCGGGTTCGTATGATCACTTTAGTCATTCTGGCTCGTTTTGCCCGTTACTGATCCACCACGGTCACCGGTGACAGTGGTTGTTTTAGGTGTTCCCCAGGACTGTTTCAACAGATGATAGTGCTGTGATGGATTCGTATTGCTTTGATTGTTAGCTGTTTTTGTTTGCTGTTGCCCTTAATTAGCAAACATTTATCTATTATCCGTTGTTGTCTTCAATGTGTGATTAGTTACCAACTCCTACCGGCTTGAACATTAATCGTGGTTTGTATACATTTTTTTTCGTACTGGTTTCTTCCGTAGATACAAGGAAGGACACGTTGTATAGAAGCTATTCATCCCGAACCAGTAGTATTCCTGTGACATGATGGGTCTGGCGGAGTCGACCTAATTGTTTGTTTTTTCTTCTGGTTGCGTGCATTGGCTACTACGATAAAGCGGTGGTTAGGAGAATGCCTGAGTTGTCAAAGCCATCACGTGATCCAATCGGAGTATTACAGTCCAGTCTGCAGGAGGCAAGGAGCATGGGTTGATGAAAACTGCCATCCACTCTGTGGCTTACAATACTGATGCAGTCAGGTTGCTTTGTAGACACGTTCTCTTGTTCCGAAACCAGTCATGAGCGATATACGCAGACACATTCCTGAAGCTGTTGGAAGAGGTGATGACTGATGCATGGTAGGTCGTCCAAATGAATTCATGCAACATCGTGTACAAGTGACCGTATCAGTTACGAAGCGCAGCCCCGCAAGGGATACAGAGAAAATTTTGAAGAAATCGGGAATGGGCGTGTTCATTTTTCTACCGTTGATGGGTTTCGTAAGTTGAAAATCCGCGGACATGACGCATAAACAGTGGTCCTAGTCATTTCGTGCACTGCAGCAGTGGCCGATGCCTATGTAATTACCCTGTTAAATGGGGGCGAAACCCGAAAATTTGGGGGCATTTTTCATTGGGTAATGTTTTCATATTTACTTCATAATCCTTAGGAGTAGTACTGTCGCGTATGATAATTTTGTTGCGGAGTTGCCGACGGTTGAACGTTTCGCTAACGAGCGTTTCGCTAACTTACGAAAATATCAAGATTATTTCGTTACACGATATACAACAGCGGCTGCTTGGTCATGTGAGCTGGGTTCTCCTCTGAAGGAGTATGCGAATTAGCGATACTGAAAGAAGACGGAGATCAACTTCCTGAAAAACGTCGTTTACTTTTACTATTCAGAAGCATACTAGAACCCTTATCTGCAACAGGATAATGTACTAGTTTTGTTCTCTATAATTTTGAATCCTGGTTTTTGTTCCTTGATGGCTCTGACTTGGGACCCAAATAGAATGTAGGAGGTATAATCACTAGGAATCTATATAACGCTCGAAATTTTCAGACAGGGAATGGTTGCAAAGTTCTTCGTTGTGAACAGAAATGTACATGGATTCCAAAATCCTCGTTTAATCGTGTGTATCCAACTGCCCTCCACTCATCGGCGGCGTAACATCACTGTTCCACAATACTTGGCATACACTGGTAAGTCAGGTATAACCGATGCGATTCATTTGCAACGTATACCTTCTTTTTGGTGGATACAACCATACCTCCATGTTGCGCAAGCAATGTTCGCTAATCCGATTTGACTAGGAGGCCCTCTAGTGTTTTAGCTCCAGTGTAATTTTTCAGTTTGCATGCTTTTGCTCCCATGTATCAGTTCCTCCGGTTTACTGTGGACAGTGATGTAAGGGAGATAGTTTCAAGCGGGATTGTCGTCCTTTCGGCTTATATTGGTTTATTCTAGTTAATTGTGAAATGCACTTGCAACTGACCACCTAAAGCATAATTCATTTAGCCAGCCGATAACATGACTTCACCAGGTGCTGTCGAACGAACAGATTCACCTTGAAGTGAAGGTACCCGGACGATGTTGTGATTTACGAACTAAGCGTTTGATTTTAGCGTATTAGCTATTGGTGGGGAAGAAAACGCAAATAAGCTGCTAGCATCAGTCTTCGCGAAATGGGTGATGTTTGTGACGGATTAAGTCTAGAACAGCCCAACGTTTGCAAACAATTGTTTTCAACACAAAACAGGCCTAGCGCATATAACCATCATAGCCTGGGCAAATATCGAGGGTCGTGGACTATGATAATGCATTATAGTAACGAAAACCGTGGTAAAATTCATGTCGCGACCTGCTAGTGGGATGTGTGTCAGACTAAGTGAACATGAGAGCCTATGGTTAACTGTCAATGTCGCATGTACCGCAATTAGTGTATCGGGTTGTTCTGGTTAATTTTCTAGAATGCTCCAGGCCCTTGGAAACAACAGCCATCAAGACAGTTTAGAGATGGTACCATTCTGCTGTCTTTATACCATCAACATGACAAAGTTGAGAGCATGTCGACTTCCGTGCACTATTAGCAACACAAGCAGGTCGAACACAAAATGAATTGTCTGTGAAAACTTGAGGTGGCCACCTTATTTCTAAAACGAAACAGCAGATGTCACGCAAGAAAAGCAACGTGGTCCCCAAAGGAACCAGTTTACTTTGTGGTGATTCTGCACATGTCAAGGTACTGGCAAGTCAGATCTTACTACACTTTTGGATTTGTCCATCACTAAAACGGGTAAACACAAAAACCTAGCTGCTGGAAATAGCAGTTTACGCCGTAAAATTACCCTAATTATCCAGGAGTAGGTCATGAATTCTTAGAAATGAGGTTCTGCAGAACTCAGATGATCAGGACAACCGAGAGATACATAAACTATTTCAGGTTTATTCCCCTCCATTAAATGTATCGTACTTTCACCTGTGAATATTACGGTGCACGAATTAACTTTAGGACCCCTGTTTTAGCATTGTCCGTGAATTTACAAATTGTTTAGCCTTAGCCGAGATACCTAAATCCTGAAACGTCAAGTTCGTTTTGAGTTTTTTATAAAGTATAGTAAAAGTGGACCAACAGTTATTTTGAAATCTGCACGAGCAAATTCGGGTTTATCAGTTGAGTGATGTACATGCACGGTTTCACCATATGTTCATTGACAAACACTGACTCTGGAAGAATTGATAGTTGGATGCGGCATCTCGGTCGGCATAAATGTGTTTAGAGGCACACACTTTCGCTAATCTATGTTTCTTGGTGTTAATTGCGAATATGGTACTGGTCACAATCACGTCATGCTTTATCCATTATGTACGAAAAATTTCCTTGGGCGTCTTTACTGTCATGTATTAACCCAAGTTTCTCCACAGTGCTTGTTCGATCCACTGTGAAGAACTACGTAAGTACTATCACGGAACCTTATAATGTCCCTAGTGTAGCGAAAATGCTCCCAATAAAGCACAATCTTCATTGTCCAACTCGCGTTTATGAGTCAGCATTTCAGTCCGCAACACCCCCAGGTTTCCGCTCACGCGTCATGTGCACTTCTGCCCGGTTTATGTGTGTGATCGGCGCAGTCTATCGGGGGTTTTTCCGCTTGCCATTCTTCGTCCATTGATGCGATTTCGTTGAGCGATGACTCGTCCGGTCGCTCGTGTTGTCCGCCATCTATCCACTATGAGCTTTGAACGTATTCTGCAACCGTGTCGAGCTATTCCTCCAAGTGTTGGAATAATCGCGCTTCTGATTTGGTCGTCCATCTTATTTTGTCTGCCATGGCTGGTCCGTTGGTCCGATCCAGTCGAGCGATCACTCATCCGGTCGCCCACGCCATCCCTGATCTGCTCGTTGCGGGTTTTCAGACGTACATCCCCGCGTTGAGGTATTCCGCCGAGTGTTGGAATGCTCACACCGGCCTGATAATCCACTACATTAGTATCGTGCCTGGTGCGCCGTATCTGCGTCTTTAGCGTCACCACTTCCAGTTTCTTATTATTGACGATGCTGGTGTTGAGTTCGTCAAAATCGAAACCATTCTTATTGATGAGATGACATGTTTAGTGATTTGTTTTCTTTGACTTAGCTCTAGTAACACGGAAACTGCTTTCATCTTGTGCACTAAACAGGCGTGATGTTAGAAATGTCATTGGACACCAAAACTCCGTGGTTTGTTTGCTAGAGCTGCGTGACTTGATGCCCCCGCATACTGTAAAATGTGAACGCATTTCGGTTGTAACAATTATCTTTGAGTGTGTTAAACTGTGGTGATGAATTCCGTTGTAATCTAACCGCATGCAATCTGAGGACTGTCGCATATATGTATTCAACTGTTTGTGTATTTCGTGCCGATTGCTTGTTCTAGTCTGATCGGGAGTATTTCGTGACTTCCGTATGCTCGGTTGTTTTGAAGGGTGCTCATCTCTAGTCATCTGTATTAATTTGTAACCGCACTCAGTTGGCAGTACCAAAACCTGGTGCTGACGTGGCAACCGTTGTGGTGGTTGCACCGGGTTCATTATTGGTGAGTTGAGAGGGCGATCATGGTACCGTCTTCCAGCGATGTTTACTGACTGAAGTTTACAAAGCATGTTCAGATTAAATGTGTGCACAATAGCTCACATGGTCGCATATTCTACAATCGACTGATTTCCGGACAGCGGAACGACAATCGCGTGATGGGAAAGATGACTGCGACGAACAGTGTAAACATGGTTTTGCTGAATTTTCCGCCCTAAGTGTGGGCGTGCTGAGGTAACTGTTCACATGATGTTTCACTACATAGGTCAAATAGTTCGTGATCTTACACTGATTGTAGGCCAAGTTTCTAAGGGCCGTTTACATCTGATTTTATGGTATCCAATGCCCAAACTGTTTGACTTCATTCGTACAAAATGTGGTGCGGATATCTTACAAGTGATTAATAATACGACCTGGTTTGTTAGTCTGCAAACTCAATATTATTACGTATCCTATTGGATTAGTCGTAATGTTTGTATTTGCGTTAGTTTAATTATTGGTTAACTGCATTGATTACTTATAATAGGTCCTACAGTTACGACCGCATGGATTTCCTCTTCGGCCAGCATGCTTCGACCTTGCGCAGCAAATAGGTGATCTCACCATAATCAGGAATTCACAATCGTAGGTCTATTGGTTGGTGACACTGAGGCAATAGAGCAGTCTCGGTACATTGCTGGAATCTTTTGGCACTTGATCGTGGGTTGTGTGACAGCCGACAAGTCGAAGAACGACGGTTACCCAACAAGGGTTACCTTAACGATCGATCCGGAGGGGTAAGGGTACTTGTGTAAACATAGGTTGAGTGAACGGTCGGAGTTATGTTTGTGCCGCTTCTGGTGCGCACTAAACAAAGGATGTTGACTTCCATCCTTCCTCTTTGTTCGATGGCGCAGTTTACCCTGTCTATTTCCGAACAGCCTGGTTCGACTTAACTGTGTAAGTATTCGTGCCAGTTATGTCGTGAGGGAGATTTGTCTTAATCCGTAGAATTAAGAAGCCTTGTGCTGTTTGCAGCCGACGTTGTTTACTGATGAATCACTGAACAAAGTTGCATTTTGAACTACGTACAATACACCCTTTGGTAGGAGGCCATGAATATTTTATTTGTTCGTAGGTTATACTATCATGAAGTTCTCAGTGTTGCATCGCTGTAATCTACTCAAGTACACCCGCGGATGTGAGACAAATAGATAGAAGTATTCACAATCAGATATGGACTGTAATGTCGAGCAAAGTTCGTAAATGGCATAGCATACTGTGGTGTTTAGATTGGCGGATTCATCACTTGCGTCGATGTTAAACTATGAAGAGTTGTGGGTCCGATTGAATTTAAACCTTCAACGTGAATCACGTGCTTCACATGGTTTGTGCTCTAGCAGCTTGGTCAACAAACCACAGGGAGAATTTACCAATTATTACTTTATTCTGTCCGGTCACTGAAATAAAACAGTACGAATGCAACGCCTTTTTATGATTTTACCCTTTAATGTAAAAGGTGTTGATGTGGTGGTCGACCATCGAATGCTTCTGTAACAACGGATTGAGGCACTAAGATGTAGTTTGTTCCCAGTTATTCCGTCGTGTGATTCAGTTCCTTATTGCTATCATGATCCGCAATCCTGTCAACTGAATGTTCATGTGATGTGTTCCGGTGTGTAAGGCCGCGTGATCATTGAATTCGTTTTTTAGCGCCTGTTTTACAAACATTTGCGTCAGCTGTCACTTTTTTGCGTTTAGGTTGACTACCGTGTATGTGTCGATCTACTAGAGTTTTGAACATTCCAACCAGGAGTCATTCGTGATCACCGAGTTAGGCTCTGTTTTCCAGAATGCGCACTCCTTAACTGAGAAGTTCCACTTACATGACAGTCTGCTCTTATTAAACTCCGAGTTGAGTAAGTGATCAATTAATCACTCGTTCTTGGTCAATAAGATAACGTCTGAAACTAAGTGACCAAGTGTGTGCATGCTTTTGCATGTTGTGGTTAAGCCAATTATCGAATGTCTTTGGTTAATTGAGAATTAACCTAATGTGGCTACTCTTTCTGACTGAAGGTATACACTAATCTTCATGATTCTCAGTAGCCCTGTTGTGGACTACCAGTAAGGGTTATGTATTTTTAAGATGCCGGTTATAAGCCTTAAGTTTGTTTCTATCATAGGGTAGTTTGTACAGTGTGGATAAGTAAACAGATTAAAATGACCCCCAGACTCTTCCTAGTTGTTTCAGCGTAATCTATGTTTTCTTTTCCGTAGCCGGAAGACGTACAGACATACCTGATCCTCCCATCGCTACTGCTCTAAGATCTTGTTTACATGCAGAAACTTTCCAGTGTGGCTTCCCAAGCAATACCTAACACTGTTCATGCCAGGTATGGACAACTGGGCGTTTAGAGACGTTGCTTGATTGTCAGTGGACCATTGCCTAAGCGAGTTTAAGTCGTTTTAGATTGCATCCTCTTCCTATGAACCTTGTATTATTCATTTTAATTTTATGCCATTAGGTTATATTAATAATGGTGCTTTCGACGATTCCCAGAAGATCAAAGATGGATTACGGATTTAACAGGAGCTCGAGAATATACCCTTGAGGGATGTCTAGTAGAAACCAGTTGGATGACTGACTGTTTGCCTTTACATCGAATTTACGTCCGGCTAGATCATTATCGAACTAAGGAAGTGTCACGCGAGGCCTCCCTAATGAGCTAAACCGGTAGACTCTGTCCAAAGCTTTTGGAAATCTAGGTAGGTCGCATCTTTTGGCAGTCATTCGTCAACGACTTTTCTCCAACAATTGCAATTAATTAGTAAGTTTCAAACGTATAAGTGACTTGTAGAAGTCCATCTGTTCTCTCATTTGGCAGCCCCATGTTTGCTCTAGGGATTCATCGTGCAATCCTCCCATGAGCTTGAAGACCACCGCAAAAAAGCGGTCAACAGTTTGTTGGACAATCTCTGAACTTTTCTTCGATGGTTGGGGTGATTGTAAACACTGTATGTTTGAGAGAAACCATTAAACGTTTAGCCATTTCAGTTGCACATTTTTTAATGTGATGAAGATTGTTAAGTTCGTGCCAGTCGGCTTATTTTGCATGAATTTTTCGGATCTGGCCGTTACTTGTGACTGAGAACTGAAAGGTTTCAAGCGAATTGTTCTCACTTATCTTGTTTAAAATTCTGAATGAGCGTTTATGCATACCTTCACACTGTTTTCCCACTGTGTTCGTGTTTATATGCCTCTGTTTCGGAGTTCTTTGCATGTTCACAATTTGACAATACCGAGCTGATTCATTATGTGTGCCACTACTTCGCCATAAAACCGCTTCCAGTTCACTCCTAGCTAACTGGGGAGATCTTGTTAACAAATGAATCGATTTTCTCAAGCAAAACTTCTGCTGCTTTTGATTTCAACTCCAGGTCGCTTGGTTCAGACCGATCAGATGTTTGGCTCCGTTTCTCGGACATCTTTGCGTTTTACTAAATCGAGTACCCTTCTTTAAGACATGCTTGGTTATTGCATCAAAAATCCCATCAACCAATTCTATGCAAGTGATTATTTAGTCTGCTTTCGATCAAAAAATCTGGCCTTGTGAAATCCTCAACCACTGTTCTTATCGCTTAGAAGCATGCCTCACGATACGTCTTTTGATCCATGCTTTGGCTAATATTCAGTCTGGTATTTCGTGTGCACCTAGATTTTATTATCCTGTGATCATTATAGCCATGCACAGTTGATATCTTTGTACTGTCGATTCTGTCTGGCTCGTTGATGAACACCTACTTGAAGCAAGGGTTCTTGGCCCACATGCCATCTGATATGAAATTGAACATGCCCATGCACTTCACTTTACATTACCAACTTCCGGTCACAAAATTCCTTCACCTTAACTAAGTGGTTTGTAAACTCAAGTTCCGATTAGTCAGAGTTGTCTATTATCAAAGCGTACATGTATTCTAAGGATGGCATTCTGTGCAATACATTATGCGGTACTATGCCAGTTATATGCACAAGGATATTGGTAACTCATTCTGGTTGAGCAAGCAGTTGCCTGAGTTACGTAAGCCACTTACCAGACTGATTCAGGAAGACCTGGAGATGCCTTGTCATACACAGGACGTCCTTAGCCTAAGGTTTAAGTATCTTGCTACATCGCTTCACTTGGCTGTTCCCACGTCTCTGCAAATGACAGTCATACAAGAATTAGACAATGAGATGCTATTCATGCACTCTGAACTTCACGCTTCTGTGACCTCTGTTATGTATAAATCACAGTGAACATAGATAATCCGTCGCTTTCTCATTTTGTTGTAGAGAAAAGCGACGTAGGTATATTTGTAGTACTAGATGATAGTTATGTCGCCCATATCGGATATAGTAAAAAAGTACTCACTTAGAAGACCCCCTGAACGGAACCTTTCGAGTCAACATGTTATAATTTATTTTGAGGCTATTGTCTCCTATTTGGATGGCGATGTGACGATGTT
This sequence comes from Paragonimus skrjabini miyazakii, assembly GCA_014338405.1. Classification (NCBI taxonomy): domain Eukaryota; kingdom Metazoa; phylum Platyhelminthes; class Trematoda; order Plagiorchiida; family Troglotrematidae; genus Paragonimus; species Paragonimus skrjabini miyazakii. Next base: position 141,029 of record JTDE01000092.1, read on the forward strand.
TGTGAATCCATGATTGGTTCTCGTCTTGTGCTAAGGGAGAATTCGGTAGCTCTCCATAGACTACACTTTTGCTGTTTTGCGGTGGTCCATAATTATTCCCACTCTTATCTGACGTTCCTCAGTTTGTGAGAATGGTATTTGATTACCACATGCAGCTGGAGGTGGGCAGCAGGCCACGTTGTGTATACTTTTTAAAGCATTTCGTTGATCAGGATAGAGATTCGTAGTAGTCGAAGTGCGATAATTAAAGTTAAACCAAAATCACCTGACTATTAAACTGGTAGACGAGCAATAAACACTGTGAGTATACCAATTCTTGGATTTAGCTAATCCTCTTGTTTGTCTGTAAGGCTTGCTATCTTGCCACGTGTCGTCTCCTTACTCCTGTAAATTATTTGTCTATATAATACTGCTTTGTTCAATCTGAAAATAATCGTTTAAAAGGCTGATAAGGTTAGATCGAAATATTGATGATGTCTTAGTGATTCTGTAAAAGTTCCATGAAAATTGGAGCGATGAACATGTTCAGTGACGGTAACTTTCTGTTTGTTACACTTTGACTGAGGTGATGAGATTGAGATTAATTTGATAATGCTGAGTAAGTCGTGGCTTCCTCGAGCGCGTGATTCGTAATCAAGACATATCATATTATGGCTGTTGTTTCATCACATCCATAGACCAAAACCTCATGTTGAATCGCTCAAATTACGTTCTGACGTCCACGATGTTACGGGTCCGCGGGCGGACTCCACTCTAAAACTAAGACCAACATATCATTTTCGTCCAAACAGCCGTGTATGTAGTTGGACGTGTGTGTATATATTGTTTGGCCTGTGTCTATTGTATTCTCTTAACCAATCGATCACTGTGCACTAGTTACAAGTCGGAATTTAGTTCATCTATCCGTCACACAAATCGTGCAGACGACGTAGTGTGACCAGCATTTCGGATTGGATTAGCTCTTGGTAATAATATTTGTGAAATCATTTCGAGTAGATTATTTGACAAAGTGGAGAGATACCGCGAGTGTGACATCTCAGAATACGCTCAAAATAAAGAACCAGTGTGCGCAAATTTCTGTAACACTGACAGTATGCAACGTGTCAATTACCAATGTTAGGGTGGGTGACGGACAGGATACTGTTAGAAAAACAGTACAACTTGATTACGTCATCTACTAAGTTTGAGTTCAGATGTTTAGGTAAAACTTAATAAAGTGCGTGCAAACTGCATAAGTGGAACGTAAAATGCAATTACGGTAAAGTAACGCTTACGTCTTAAGAGTAGTCCACGTAGGTGGAAACTGGACGTTTGTTATTAATGTTTTTATAATCGTTATGTAACGTTTGATGTCGCAGTTGCTAACCGTGTCATCACCAAACTGGCAAGATTACGATGGTTGATTCATAGTTACCAACTTTTTTCATGTCGTGATCTTTTAGGAGCATCCTTAATACTTTTGCATTTTCCATTGTTGTATGAGATCAATTGATGGAGAAAAACAAAATTACTGTTTACGATCGTATGATTTTACTCTGTTTAGGATCCAAATGACCTTAACCAGATAAAGAACGACAAAAATATGCGTTTTGATTTCTTAGTTCTACAAGAACAGTATACTGTTATTAACGTATCCACTCTTCTTGGATCGTCAGTAGCTTTTTATAGAATGTGAAATATGAAAATGTTTAAGCACGTGAAATTGACTTCCGCTTTACTGACTACTTGTTTTAATGTTGAAAAGTGACCGAAATGCTGAAACAAATATTCATCAATCATTTTGTAACAAATAAAGAATTGACATTGCTTTCAAGAATACATTGAAGCAATTAATGCAGGGTTGAAACACGTTGAACATTTTTTGTTTAGGATACACGAATCCACCGACATTGTAAATAATGCATAGTCTATCGTGTTCGTACGGCTCACTATTGATAGCAACTACAATCAAGTATTTTTTTGTATTTCGAAATTCATCTTCACTCACTACAAGAGGTGGAGATGTCGGTTGACTGGTACGTAATTTTCTTTAGAGAAGGTTACACAAATTCGATAAAAGTTGCTGTTTCTTCAGTACTGGTGAAAAGTCATGTTGGAATTTGTATACGTGTGAAAAATTTGCAAACCAACCATAGAACTTTGGTTCCTCTGTAGGAAAAATTAGTCCGTAAATAAATATGTTCAGTTCTGCGTTCAAGTTTCAGTGCTACCGTCAAACATAAGAATATCATCCAAATTGGATTACTAACGTAAATAATGTCTTGAGAAACAAGGAAATTTTTAACGTTGCAGTTTATTGGTCAGTTGGCTTTCTTATGAAAGTGTTTTGATTAAGTTATAAATTACAAATGTGAAGTCAAACTATTCTCAATTAAAAAGTATGCTATACTAATTTAAGGATGATAAACAGTTAGCGTAACAATTATAATTAAAGTTTGTATTTACGCGTCTCGACTAAACTAATTTCAATGTACACTTTCGTAACCAAATTATTGCTGAAAATGGTGAATATTTTATTTTTAACTACAATAAAATAATTGAAGTAAAAATATATCGAGTTCAAACTTTCGGATGCTCAATACTAAATATATTGGCGGAAAATATGCTCAATGTATCACTGGCTAAACAAGGGTATATTTTATGAAGCATTTCCGACGTCAGACTAATCGCTATATACCAGAAGCTGATAAACGACAAACTAATGATGATCAAGCCAGCAATTTGCTTGCAGTAAACGGTTTATAAATTTGATATGAGTTTGTGAAATTTCAAAATGAATCAAATTATTTACCGGAAAATCAAGCTGATAAATGCTTTCTTTACATTCAAGGTTGTTTTAATAGGAGACCTAATTCTTGTCAAAAAGCTGAAAAATTAGCGTAGACGTCATTCAAAGTTCTCTTTTTTTGAGGAAGGACTCTTGAGTTTATTGAAAAGCAAAACAGAATTTAAAATGTTTTATTTGATTTGAGCTTTATCTACGATTTGGCAAATTATTTACAAAATCAAGCGTCCTGGTGGCGGATTAATTTTTTGATGAATAACTGAAATCCTACTCAATATCCTACTTTCTAACCGAAGGGTTGTAGATATTGGTGATGAACAAACGTGACTGGTAAGTACGTAATGATTAATGTATTAATGATTAAGTGGTAATCATATTGTCTTTTAATTTACTTTTGTTTTTCATCTCACAAAACTGCGAAACGTTGGAATCCGCTGATATGACTCAACCCAGTTTCCGATTGGACAACTAAATAAAACAAAATTCATTTGTTTTTATCTTTTTTGGCATATTTATCTCAGTGCATACTAGACCAGCGTCACACCACAAGTCATTCACCACGTTGGTCTTTAAAAAAAAAAACATCCCCACTGTACTGCCTTTAATGTTCTATTTTTATTTCATTTTCTACCTCTCTACCTCAACAAACTGACCGGAGGTAGATTTTTTGAGTGCTGAAGAACTGCCATTATGAATTCTCTTACTGACCTCCACTGAATAACGAGCACCCTATGGAGTGTGTGCAATCCTAACGCACTGACCTCTTCATATTCTCAACAATTCCGGCCGATACAGACCAACTTGTTCGAACAACTTTTTCAAAACCATCTGGTAATCATTTCGCCTGCATTGTGACCCTGCACTTGGAACGTGGTTGTAGCGTGTTCGATGTTCCAAAGATCCGACTGACATGAAACTGACCTTTGATTGATCCGAACGTGCTTTTTCATATGTTGTTTTTGTTTTAGCTGGTTGATTAAGCTTTACTCGAACGATACAGGTGCAAACTATACTTGATGTTGTTCACACTTGATTCCCTACCTCTAAGTTTCGAGCATAAATAAGAATGCATCATTCGTAGCAGTACCTACGACGACCGAATCGTGCTAGACCTCTCCGCTTTTTTCTCCACTCATCAACAGTTCATTTTGCCGACCACACTTCGACTTTGGCTAGATACTCGTTAAATCACATCTCATCTCTCATGGGACTCGTCGTAACAGCATTTACCTGAGACATGCGTTGTCAGCGAGGGACAGCGAGGTCATTGGAACGAAACTTACGCATCACAGATCACTCGACTATCCAGCGAAAATCTCCCCACAGAATTCTCCCAAGATGCAGACATCTATAGCAAATACTTTAAGCGAGGAGCGACGACTTTTATGAACAACTCGATTGACTGGATTGTTTGAACTGAGTTACGGCTACTTTAACCAAACGAGGGAAGTACTAATCACAATTTTCTAATTGAACAAGTTAAGTAATGTAAAATTTACAATTACCATTGCCAGTTGAAAGAATATTTGTGGAATACATGTGACATCTTTTTAGAAACTTAATACTGCCGTCTTGGGTTTTCCAGGATGCTGTGTACGAACTTTAAATCACGTAGAACTTGGTCTCTCTAATCAAGGATGACGCAGAAGAGACAATCAAACTGACCTCTACTGAGATAAGGTTTCGTGTGGAGGTAAAATTCTCGTGAATCACCCAGACTTAATGAACCGTATCCGAAGGTTCTGGCGGTTAACTCAAACAAACAAAATGAGAAATTATTTTTGAAAAATGATTGTGAATTTTTGATGTTACTATGTCGCAATCGACAATAAGTCGGGATGCTGCTTTAGACAAAAATGTTCAGATTAGTCCACAGAATTTAGTGCAAGCCGATGGCACAAAAGACCAGCCTTATTATTAGCTGTTCGCCATATTCCTTTCAACACAAATGAGTAGCTAGATGTTTCTATTTGACGACTTCAGTTCGCAGGTTTAGTGGGACTCGCCGCCCTGCAGGGCAGTTTTGGTGCAGTCAGTGAGAACAGTGACCGGTGGCCTCAGTTACAAACTGGCCACCACAAACGTGCAATTTCAGCTGAATGCGAGCAATATCACTGTACAGACTCACCCACGACTCGGCCACAGTGGTTTGCTTGACTACTTGATCATGGGATCAACAGAATTTGCAAGTATAACATCTACCATCGGGCTCAAAAATGAGTGAAACTCGGGCATTTCATTATTACTAATAAGTAGTTTGCTAGATTTATGGTGTTAGATGATACCCAATTGTGAACAGTCAGGGTTTCGGCTGGATTCGAATCGGCGACAGAAACACCATGTCTCAACGCGGCAAGCGCCTTACCAGCTAAGCTACGAAGCCACGCCAGGAGCTCGGAAATTTCACATTTGGACTCGGTCAACCCCCCACCCCCACCCCACGTCCCACTGTCTCATATGGATTCCATCAAATGATCCAGGGGGTCGACTGCCCCGACAGAATTTATCGAACAGTTCACGCTGGAATCCATCAGCTGCACTGTTGAGTAGTTGTTGTGCTTATGTTTAAAAAGGGTTGGCTGACGAGTCTATGGGAATGCGAAAAATTTGATCGATTTTAAGTGAATTTCAGTTTGTATTGACCAAAAGTTCCTACTACTTATCTGACCGGAATGAGGTGTCAAAACGGTGTCATGTGATGTCAATGAGCCGAATGACAAATTTAGGATTGCCAACCAGTGGTTTCGGTTATTTTCACTTTATAAAATGTCTAATCCCAGATTTCCCTCGCTTTTCATGACGGAACTGAACCAATGTTCACACCAACTTTGGCTGATCAGGCCGATTGTAGCGGATATGCTTCCCCCCTAGGATAAGTAAGCAGTCAAACTGATCCATTTTTATTTTCGTGGACCCTTTGGCCCTCCTTGACCCACCGTGACATAATTCAGTACTTGACTTGCCCGATCGTTGTCTTGGGATAAATTGATAAGTTGTTGGGTTGAAAGTCTCGTGTCCATACTGTTCAGGAGTAGGTGATTGTGACTACTGTTCTCATTCTGATACAGAACAACGACTACATTTGATTTTGGGTCTCGCATTCCGATAGACGGAAGAATGTACGGATTTGATAGTCCATTAGGTCTTTCCTGGTTCCCATGGGTACCCGCTTCAACTGAAGTGACCTAAACATTCTTGACCTCATTGTTTGATCGGACTACCGACGTGGTTATTTGTTTATCAATAAACAATTTCGGGAACTTGTTATTTTGTAGCACCAGAATCAAACCGGTTAGTTCCTGCTCATACCTGACATTATTGGTTGCCGGTCTTTTTTGTTCCACCGGTTAGCGAATACATGATTCCCCGTTTGACATACTGCGGATATGCTGTGTCAAAAGTTAATTGTCGGACGGGGGTTCGGTTAAAGTTATCCGGCAAGTTAGGTTGTTGGCAATGTTATGCTCATTTTTTGAATCTATTGTGGACTTGATGTCACTTTATATCACGTTTAGGAATTGGACAGAAACATCCGTGACGCCAGACTCTGTTACCACAGGTGTCATCTACATAATCATATTCCAGCAGTGCTGACAAAATTGGGTTGTGGTTAAATTTTGTTGTGATTTGGAAAAAAATTGGACAACTATCACGAAAACAAGCAAACCAATGGACACGTGACCTTGTTGGTGATAAAACACACCCTGATCACAAAGTATGTTGTCTTGAGTTATAACCCGACGCTGGCAGTTACATCGGATGGAGCTAAAGTTGCATCGCTTTCTAGACGGTCGTCACTGTTTACGATGAATAAGAGAAGTGCTTGACTTTCATTCATCAAAACATTAGTATTTACAGAGGTCGCATTAAGGCTTCCTCCATTATTACAGAAATCAGAATGCCCCAAAATCCAAAAGAACCATCCTTCAGCTATATTTTACATAGCAAATAACTCACAACTTTTAAAAGACTTCATGGCAGGGTGAGGTTCTCGATCTGCTTGGTTCAGGTTTCTTGTGGAACTCCATCGGGTCCATGACATATTTCGTTTACAACGTTCAACTGATCGTCTAGATAGTTTTCAAGCATAATAATCTAAGTCAAGTTTTTGTTTATTCACTGTGATTAGGTGATCGATGTGCTGCCTACCCATTATCTTCTCCCACTTACATTTTAGAAGCTACACCAGTCTGGTTGCGCAATACATCATCTCAGTACCGATTGCCCACATCTTAGTTCATGAACTACTGCATAATGGCATATTCTAACTTTGCTTTCCAACTCACACTATTAGGCCAATCAACCGAATGTAACTTCAACAACCAGCTTGTCTAATTTGCCACAATCTTAGTAGCCAACTGGTGTTCTGAGTTTCTATGTATGCATAGTTTGGGAAGCACGTCATTCAACACTATTGGTGCTCTCTTTGTGAGCACTTAGACAGGGAAAATCGTTTTTCTTCAATAATCCAGAATCCGATGGAATAACGTGAATGTTTATATCTGAAAGACTCGTCGGCAATTAAACAATTATCCACGATAATGATTTGGCAACAACGTGTTCAGATTTGTAAAAATGTGTTTACAGCGTTGATTATTTTAATATTAGGAATAAATATACAATATTAGTGGACGAACAATCGTAACTTTTATATTGTAAACACAGTGATACCGTGATCGAAGTGACAAATCAAAAAATAAGGTTGACAGCCTCTGGCAGATGATAACAAAAGGAGGGAGAAGAACGAGAAAGCACATAGGTGCGAAATAGGAAGCTTAGAGCTAACAGGTTAAGTGTAAACATTATTTTCACATCATCGGATACCACGAGATAAAAAGTTCGTCAGATCTGTAGTGTGAAGATAGTGGAGAAATAGCCAATGCACAGACGCGCAACCCAGGTGGTACCTCAAAACACCTACTGAGTACAGGGAAGATAACATTTGCTAACGCCTTTGGTAGGTCCCAGCGCAAACTACTTTTGAAATCTTGCTAAGGCTGCCGATCCATTGGATGACTTTGTGGGATGGTTATATAACACAGTCTTAAAGTGAAAATTCCGAGCTTCCAGCGTAACTTCACAAGTCAGCTGGTAAGGTGTTCACCGCGTTTGTGTACGCCCTTTCTGTTGCTGATTCAAATCCGGCCGAAGCCCTAATTTTTCACATTTCGATCTTATCCAAATGCTTAAATATGCCCAAATATTCAGTAGTGAGACAACTTAGTCGACAAACAGGCACTTGATCACACTGATCAGTTATGAAGAATGTGTTGTAATTCTGTTTAGAGCACGGCTGCTCTCATACCGGTTGACCGCATTGAACTACTTAATCAGCGTAGAAGGTTAAAAAAATTGACAGTTGAAACAAGCTGCTTTTTATTGAAACAACACCAAAGGTCATCTTGCACATACCTTGGACCAGTTTGAATCAGTCAGATGATGGATATCCCTAGCATTATGTTGGCTCAGGCAAAAGTGTCACGCTCAGTACGCCTGTGAAACCAACAGACTTGGTTTCATTTGATTTAAGTAGGTAGAGTCGTATACCAACTGGTGCTATTGCCTACCAGTGAGATAACGAATAGCCGTGTTTGTTCTAGTTATGTCCTATCCTCACTGAGTAAGCTCAGGAATACAGTGCACATCAGTATTATATTATATACCGTATGTTTCAATACTGGGTTACATATTGTATGAAATAGTGTACATAATAATGAACAGTACTAACTGTTGCACCTATTTTTTACTGACACGATCCTTAGACTAAGGTAAGAGTTCCTCGATGTGGCCGGATTATGCATTATTATACATCACACACTATTATTATTAAACACTATGCACTATATTACACCGCAGAACTATATTGTATACTTTGTAGACTTCTTGGCTTTACTGATTCACCTCAACACAAGAGAGTGATAGGCGCACAAAGTAGACTATTTATCTGAGAGCATAATTGGCTACTTAAACACCAGTGAGTAGTAGGTAGTCCAAATGCGTGTGCAGTGGATTACTGTCGTAGTTCGGAAGATAGAAACAAAATCGTCGATCGTATGGTACATATAAAACCATGAATAGATGCATGAAACTAGGGTGAATGCACAGTCGAATACTGAGCAAATAGATAAGGACCAGGACAATCACTATGTGCACTTAGGCGTTTTTTGTTCGTAGTAGTAAATTTATGTGATATAAATATTGGTTTTCTCAATGTGCGGACCCATTTACCGGCAGACCCCTTAAGGCAACAAATGGATACCTTAGATTCTCCGCTGTGTGCATATGGAGACTTGATGGTGTCGGGTTCACTTCCGTTGACCGCCAAAAGAGAGACACTGTTTACTTGCTACCTTATTATAAATATTATGACCCTCCGCAGACAGTTATCAGGCTATTCCTTAACGTTAGACCTACCAGCTGATTTCTCGCATGGTATGCGTAATTTGTCCATATTGATCAAATTGCGCGTCAGTCTCGTTATCCACTTCAGGCTCATCGTGATAGAGCGTACGTGTTTACGCGCGTAACTGTGACAGTCTGCACGTGTGCACGCGTCTGCACACGTGCGCTATTTAGTGGTGTAACATAAAATAGTTTTTGCTCCTGGTGCAAGCAGTGGTTTCATCTAATTGGTGACTGACAGGCTGGATTATTTGCCTGGAAAATTGCCTGCATAGAACTAGAATACTTACAGCCAGCTCCTTTCGAAAAGGTGGTTGTTAAAAAGTCTATAGAAATTCGAAAGCACAAATGAACTCTACGTGATGTTCCAATCTCATCAATCACAAAACCCTTACTTCTTATTCATAATAGAAATTTACATTGGTAGTTGACAGAATTCACCAATTCATCTCAGAACGTCGGATAGCGGACGACCACATGAAGCATGATGTTTTAGAAGGAAAATCTGCTCATATTGCGGTGAAGCCACCCTGTATCGATCGTCCTTCGTAAGCTGAAAATTGCTCATTCGTTGAAGTTTAGCAGAAATACATAAGTTACGTAAACAGTGCCATCCAAATCACAGAATAGGAGGACCAGTTATAGTCACACACGCACTTCATACTGACGCACTGCTCTTAATTATTATACATTTGAAACCATTTTTTCACCAACTGAAGCTGATAGCAAAGGTCAAAAACAGTGAGCTGTACGATTTATTTGCTAGCAAAGTCTATTGCTTCTTATCAGGTTGATAACTGTAAATAAATCGTACAACGTTGACTTCTGTTTTTATATTGCTCGTTTATAAAGCATTAGTGTTCTCCTTAACCGGTTAGAGACGATAATCAGCATAAGCCATCTTGAGAAACAACACCGAAATAATTCGCAAACCAGACAAGTGAAGAGTAGTAACGATATCTGTAGCTTTAAAGACGACTAGGTTTTATCTGCGCTGCTTTTTTTCAGCACCATCATGATGGTCATCGATGCGTTTCAGAAAATCA
>JTDE01000092.1:155202-211537 GCA_014338405.1 Paragonimus skrjabini miyazakii
TGGGTGATGTTCAACTTGAAATTAACAAAATCCCCGACTACTCATTAGTAATTCTTCAGGAATGTTCGATCTTTTCAGCCTTGACCTGAACGAAACTGAAGGGTTGTGTTCAGAGGATCTTACGAACGTTTCTGGAACCTGTTCGTGACGGATAAGAAGTATGCCGGCGGCACTGCCCTGCTTAGTCTGCGTGCTGAAGTCGCACGGTCAGGTTGAATAGCCAGACTAGTCCGCATGGAATGCGTTTCTCGTTTTCAAAATGTTGAGGGCTATGTTCATTACTTGAATTCTTCAAATCCATTGTTTCTTGTTATAGGCGGGCTGCGTTGGACTGGACCCTTTCACTTACTTGGTAACACATAATGTTTCTGACGAGATGTCGACGGAAAGAGGAAAGGTAAGTGTTACTTTTGCAAACCTACGCCACTTTTAGTGTTAGTAAAGAGTGCATACAGCTTGTGTGCGACCTGCTTTGTACTAAGTTTTGAAGACCTGGTCTTTCCATGACGAGAATATCGACGGACTAGACATGTTCATCTACCACTTCCCCTGCCAACTAGATTACTTCAAGTAACCTATGAGTGAACAACACGGTTGTTCTTCCGCATCAGTTCAAAAAACTATGGATATGTGGTCGGTCATTCAAAACTACAGAAGTACAGGCTGAGATGGTCTGGGCAAATCCTTCACATGACACACTCTTAACGTCGTACAGCAAACCACGAAGGGTACTTGCAACGATGTGGTCACAAAATACTAACTTCTTGGGTGTTTTGTTGTGTAAAGTCAATAGGAGCCAGCTGCCTGTGATCATTCAGATTGTAGATTGAAGAAGAAACCTGAGAGGGCGATATCTCGAAATCCACGAAGTATTGTATTTTTGTTTGAGCATATTTTACTCTTTTGGTTTCCTTTTTCCCCTGCTTGATTCATTCTTCTAGGATGTCTCTCGTTAGTGATGCAGTGGGCAGCGGGCCGAGCCTTAACTCTCTCTCTTGTCTTGCAAGCAGTCGTTATGACTTAATAAAAAAGACCTAACCAGCTCAATCAATGCGTTTATTGTTGAGAAAACAAACCTTTGTTGTTGATTCAGGTGTTCATGTGTGAGAGAATTGCACTGATATATGAAAAAAGCGGTTGAATTCACTGAAGGAATACTCAATATCAACACTTGGAGGAGGAGCACAGTTGTAGCAACCTGTTGTATTTGAAGAAATGTTTAATGATAAATAAGTTGAGACCCACAAAAGAACTTGTGATTAAGACACAGTTATTGACCACGCGGAATGGCTTGAGATGTTATTAAGCTGTTTTGCGACAGAAGCTGTTGTGTGGTTACCAGTTTTCAGAGAATTTTTAAACGAAATCACAACAATAGCAATCTGAATCATTTATAATCCATATTCTTCCATCTGTGCAATAACATCGGTGGTAATGTCCAGTAATATGCGCGAAGCATAACCAGATCAACCGGAAATGAAAACTTTCTCACAAAATAACTTATTTACTAAATTTTCAAAGTATGGTCGTCTATTCGCATCACAAATTCCTTAATCTATGTTATCGAATACAAACATAGCTTTACTTCACATCTCATTAAGTAGTGACTAGTGACAGTTTCTAGAGTGATAATGAAATAAAAATTCACGTCCCCTTGAGGAGTTCTCAGGGGTAAGTTTTGATACCGTAGCACTTAGGTAGTCATCTTCAGCGTGTGCAAATAAGATCACCCCTGGAACACGACAGGTGGCACTCGCCTGGCAAGTCAGATGACTCATTTGGAAATGATGTAAGGAAAACGTTGTGTACCCAGCAGCCTTTGTTAGTGATAAACACAAACGCTTGCCGTAAATAGTGGATAGTCATAACAAAATGTGGGCACTCCTACTAGACTGAAAGATAGGGGACGGGTTGGTTTAGCAATGACCTAACACAAACAAGAAACCAAAAGCGAGCAAAAAGCTTCGTTTAGTATGAACCTTCTTTTTGAAAAGTCTATTGAGGTTAAGCTGTTTAATGAAGCAATGCATCAATAGTATGCGGGAGAAGGTTATATTGGCCATCTGATATACTTAATGAAATAACTAGCAGAAGTGAGCAAGTCCATTTTTTAATATAACGTTTGCATATATCACGGGTCCTAGCAAACATTCTTTTCATCAGTTGATGAGCACCATCCATCCCGCTTTATATGATTTCGAGGTTGGCCAGAAAATACAACAAAATTGCCTTACCTAGTAACCGTAATTGTAGTCTTCTGCAATGGCTGACAGAGTGTGTGGACGCCCTGAAAAGTAGTCACAATAAGGACTTAGAGAGTTGATCGGTGCAGGATGGATCAGTGAAGAAAGAACTTTGTGAGACCCAAGCATAGTTTTGCCCCTCAAAGATGAGAGCTCATAGGTGGGTTCCTTGTGTGAGGGTTTCAGCGCATCTGGGAACACCGGTTCGTTACAAAGAACGACTAGGCGAGTGTTGAAACTATATTGAAGTTAAAAAGATACATAGGAATTACTTCAAACTCGGACCCATGACACTGGTCCCAGTGTGACATTCTTATACGACTAACCATATGCATCGAGACCAGAACAGTGTTTATAGTTGAAACTAACCATTTCATCTCACAATATGGAGGTCGCCCAATCGCACATGTATATGATATCCTTCATTTGAGACCTGATCTCCGTCACGAAGGGTTGTTTCGATCATCAGTATCTAGAACCCTTGACATCTTTGCACAGTCAGATCTCAGTAATTGTCCAATCACTCTGTTCCAGTTAAAGTGCGTTAATAGACGAGGTGTTGTTATTAAAGGGGTAGTCATTAAAGTGATCGGTACCCTACGTTCATTCTTCCTCTAATTTATAACCTCAGTTTCCAAAATATCATTAAAGTAAATTTGTATATAAACTACAATATACAGGGTATTCAATCGCATGGCAGTTAGATTTTAGAGTCTAAGCTGAGAATATCGTGCACAATATCCTGCATAATCAAATTTTGACACATGTAACGTTCATTCTGGTGACCATATAGTAGTGATTTGCACATTCTCACAGCTCAACTACCATTATCTACTAGTAAGTCTAACGTTGAACCGCTGCAACCATCTTGTGACGCCCACAAGCACTTCACTCACAGTTTTGTAACCTACTTAAGTGCATTTGTTGTAGTAGTTGATCAAAGAAAGAAGGTTTTGAGAGTTTAACAAATTCAGACCATTGTTAAACTGCGTTTTTGATCATAGGGTTTTCTGTAGTCGTTGACAAACGTTTACCAGAGTTGCTAAAAGTCTTTTACTTCTGGGTAATGAGAATGTTTTGCACAAAACAAGCCAGATTGCAAGTTCTGTTTCCACGCAGGGTATATTTGTCTGACAGATTGCGTTAACTCACTGTATCGGCAATCATATTAAGTAGTGCCACCCTGGAAAAACGATTAGTTCCCTGCATCACTACCAAATGGCCGTAGTGATAGACAAGTGAGTGAACGCTGTTGGGCTATCGCGTTGTTTATCAGGTGAATTGACTTGGCGGCTGTCACTCAGTCCCTTGTAAGTGAATCGTACATGTGCTAGTCATCTGACTCATCTATTACACAAAGACCAGCGTTTAAAGATATGGATAATCTGAATGAATAATCACCATTGTTGACTGTCTGAAAGAGCGGTACGTCGAAAGTTTCAACCACTTGTTCGAGTCGACAACCAGCGTTCAGCCGTAAACACCTACTAATTTCCCTTAATCGTTCGACGCATTAGTCTTTGAATATCACCGTAACACGCTCCGTCACATAACCGACCCGTTCGTATGATGCGTGGTTGGTATTGGTGAAGTAACATAAACTTTACTACACGTTCTGTTGCTTCACCTGACATGAGGCGTTCCTGTTCTGTGTGCTCGTATTTTGTATTAAAGGACTGTCTGGTGGCTGTGTATTGTGCAGCTCGGTTCCAGTGGTTTGTCCCTCTTAAGAACTGAACAGTAATTGGTGACATTATTGCTAAGGTTTTTCCCAATTGCCTTTACTTCATCCTTAACAGTTTGGTGAAAAAGTGGCGCTGCTATAGAGATGAGATTGCTACCAAGGTTTTTATAGTATCAATTTCAAGTTTTAACTACATTCCAGATTTCTATCCGGATTGGAAATGAGAGCGATAACGGTCTTAACAGGTAAATACTTTCCATATTTACTATGCGGTAGTAAGGATTTTAACTCACGACACGGCTGCGAATTTTAAGCAGAGCTAAGGTAATATCTACTAGTGGATCGAATCTGGGTTCCGAGTGATTATCTAGAGATATCCCATTTTTTCTCTGTCGCTGATTCAAATCAAGCCAAAGCCCAGATTTTTAATGATTGGGTCTCTTCTAGAATACCAAATCTGCCAAATTACCTATTAGAAACATCCCAGTGGTTGGTATTCCTGCAAGTTTTCTTTTCATTCATGCAAGTTAAGTGAAAGTAAGTGAAACGATGTTTTATTTCTCAATATTTGATAATCTTAGTTTATGAGTAAGTGTATCGTACAATAAAAGTAGTTACAAAGCTAGTTATATCGTTCTACCTTGAGCAGATAATACTGTTCACCACAAACGGTTTTCCTACGTGGTTTTGTCACCCCATACACAGTAATGATTTCGCCGTTGGAATGGGCACTACAGAACTAAACTACTAATTGGCGATCATCTTCCATGGAGTGCCTCACTTAGATGCAAGTTGTTGTATGCTAGTAACTATCTTGGGCCTGAAGCATTCATTCTTGTGTGAAGAAAATGATTAGTCCTTTTGTAAAATATTTTCACCAGCTGCATATGAACTTAGAGTCGAGCTGTCCTTGACAAATATAATTAGGTTTGACCGTGAGACGTTTCTAATATTTGAAACATTGATCTGAACTAGGAATTGCTCACATAAATCCGAAATTGGATTCCACTATTGTCAGCGCTAGTTATTGGTGCATACTCCTGCTGTGGTAAAGCTCTGAACTCTGATAACACTGAATTTGCTTTCAGAAGTCGTAAAGGTTTTCCACAACTTCTTGAGTTGTGTGTATAAGTAAAAGTGATCAAAGTTTTAAATATTAGGTGTACTTTACTTCGAAATAAAGCTGGCTGTGAAAATTACATCAAGCCTTTATGTCAGAACGATTGTCTTTACAAGTTCATTCAGTATTAATGATTCACCGATTACACAACGGAGTGGGGTTTAACTTCTTAACTACATTCCCATTACCCTTGGTGTGGATATTCTACAAAATGATACGAACAGCTCCGGATTTCTGACTTGCTGTCCAAGCACGTGCGTCTGTTCCGTCTAGTCAGTTGATAGACAAAAATATCCAAACTGATACCCTGTTGGTAAACATGTTTCTGGGAAAAACCTATGTAATATGAGGCCAGTCGTCCTGGATTTTCCCCTAAGGCATTCGTGCCAAAGAACCGGAATATAACACGTGACATCAAACAGTACAGCGTACTTCGTTCTGGGATAATTGGTTAGTTTTACGTAATGCTAGGGTGAATATAAATAAGTTTGATGCCTTTATTTACTCTTACAATTTTTGAGTGGTAGAGTATAATCTTTGGTTGATCCACCAGCAGTTTGGGAAAAACGCATGGGTTCAACTCACTTCATTCAGTGAGATACTGTAAACTATATCCGATTCGGAAGAAGCCATTATTTTAGTACGGACAAATAAATGCAGGGGTTTCTCTCACTAGAAGTCATCAGTAGTGCATATCCTTGTTAGCAGATTGCTATACCAGAAAGGAAACTCATGTATAGTACTCCTTTCCATAATTGACTGGTTAGGGGACTGCGGTCAAATGTGAATGGTGTTCAACTTGTACTGATCAAAGTCTCTTTCTACATATCAGCAAGGCGGTAATGAACTAGCGTTAATATTGCAGCTGCAGTGTCTTTAGCGAGTGGTGCACAATCGGCTATAGAGCAAACGAATTCAATTTCATGGAAGTAAAGTGGCCTAGAGAGCAATATATTGTCCATAGAGTAGCAATGAGGCCTTCCGTCCGCTTGATGCGTGTGACCGCCTTTGTTTGTTCGCATGATTGTTGGCTCATGCGCTTCAGTGATCCCACATACTACCGGCCTTTTTACGCACTTGACTGCTGGATTCTTAGGTCCCCCTGTTGTTTCATACCTCAGTCGACCGTGACCAGCACTTCAAACACATTACTGGATTCTCATAATTTTAAATGACCATTATTTGAGATGAGACCATTATTTGATTCGATTCTAGTTTACGTGCCTAATTTGTCAAAAAACCTTCCTAACCAGTTGAGAATTTTGTTGTTTTTCAAGGTGCAGTTCCCACCCAACGTTCGTCTTCTCTTAACGTTAACCCTCATGCTATTCCCAAAGACTCACTTTTGTTAAACTATGCAGAAAACTCTGTCTTTAGCGTCCAACCTCAAGAAATATCCTCATCCTCCACCCAACAGAATAACCTTACTGAACTGTCTGGTTGTTATGACGCACACCGTGAATCACGTAATACAACCAAATGTAGTGATGTTCTATTTCCCATTCTTAAACACACAACTTACCGAAAACGTTTTTGACACTTGTCTCCAAATGCAAGTGGAAAACTGCTTTCTTCGTAAGTCCCAATCTGTTGATCATTTAGGTACCGTATTGAGAACCAACTTGAAGTAGCCTCGTCATGTTAACAATGTTTTACTATAACGAGAAGACACGTTTTATGCTTCGTGTCCAAATTACTTTCAAACTCCATATATCCTGATCCTCCATTTTGTGGTTGTATTCCTAATCCTTTGGCTATACTGTTCTTCAGTTATTCTTTCCGGGTTGGCAAACAAAGATTTCAAACTTCTTTCTAAATCAATGAGACATTTGTTTAACTATAATGGTATTCCTCGTTATAGTCTCATTAACTCTGTAATGATTCAACATTTTGAAGCATATAAGTTACTTGCCTTTAAAATAATGTTTGATGCTGATCAACGTCTTGATTGAGTTTGATAAATGAACTTCCACATTCTTATCTAAATCCCATTTCAAATCTGTGTATGTGTGTACCTGCACACACGGTTTTTCTGTTATCCCTGATATTGCATACTCTCTTAACAATCCTGAGGATTTTGTAAATGAGTTAGCAATAAAATGAGATCAATAACTTTAGTAGATGTTCTGTCTGCTCAATGTGTGGTTGTGTAAGTGCAGAATATTAACGTGCCGAGTTGTATGAAGCGAGTTCTTAGCTTAACTAGACTTAGGTGAAAATTTGAAAGACAGTTACAAGATTTAAAGCACGTGCATACGGCTTACGACGACGGTAAAAGGCGCAAACTGAAGCGAATAGTCTAAAATTTGGGGCAAGAGATTCAAATGATATGAAAACTACTGAAGTTTCAGTGAAAATATTTTTGACAAATGGCCCCAACAATAATCAGCATGCAGCTGTACAACAACGGTGATTGAAATAATGGGAGATCTATTCTTTGTGTTCGCTTTCAGTGATGGTACAAAATTATAAAAGGCTTAAGTTCAAACATCTGTTGTAAATTTCGAAGAAGCTGAGCTTCTGCTGGATTCAAACCAGTGATGGAAATTGTATACTCACGTCCAGGAATTTATCTACCAGCCCACCTACGAAGGCATCCTGGAAGCTCAGCGTTGTAACCTTTGTGAGAAAACCAGCTTCAGTTGAATTCGAAACGGTTATAGGAACAGCCTGACTACAATTATGTTTCCTGCAAAGTAACGTATCTGCTAATTTTCTTTGCTTCCCTATATGACTTACTCGTGTGACCATTCAGTTAATCAACTGCATTTACGTTACATCACCCGACTGAACTCAGTTTGATATGACGCTCTGTCAAGGAGGCCTGTGAAGTATGGTAATCAAGAGCACAAGTTACACAGGCGTGAGTGGCGAGCTGTGAAAAACCAAGGAATTAAAAGGAGTGGTAAAAATTACTTGTCTTCCAGCAGTGATGTATGACGGTAGTAGGCATGCTTGAAAGATAGGGGAGGGAAGTTTCGTTGGTTTGCGTATGGTGGATTAAAACAGCGTAATTGGGGCATGGTAGATAAGTTCGGCTGAAACAGAATCAGAATCCCCCTTTCCTGCCAGGTTAAAAGCCTGTTTTTCCTTTCTGCAGTCTGAACTACCATTGTTAACCGGGGATGGTTATTCCATTTTGTTCTAACTTACGTCTGCAATAATGACTAGAGAATATTATAGGTAGATTTTTGTTTGACAAACAAGAAGTTCATCACTGATGAACTAGGTTGATATCAATTAGTCGGTTTATGACAGAACAGCATTCTGAACGAAATCTTCAGTAAGTCGAGCGAGCCAAGTTAGTTACCTATTTTTGTGGAGTGGTTGACAGTCACTGAAGTGGGATTTCGACTATTTGGCCCACGAAGTTGAGACTGGTGCGCCCCCTGTCTGTTTAAACGATTCCGGGTTGTGTTCAGCTGCTAGTTGTGAGATATGCTGATCTGCTTTACCTGAAGAAACGTCACAGCAAATCTAAGTGAGTTAGTAAATCACGTGAAAGATAGACTAGTCAGAAGAACTGCGTCCTCAATCCTGGAGAGCTGGTTCGCTGATGGTTTATACTAAGCGCAACGGCACAGCAGCGTACGTCCGAGCTAGAGGGGACTTCATTTTTCACAGTGGATCATCCAATAAACGGTCCCCATTGAACAGCAAAACCACGGGTACGTCTTTCTTATACACCCTTCAGACTGAAATTTTACTCTTGTTCGACTTGTTGTGAGCCTGTATTATGGTTCCGGAGTGATTAACTGTCAGTAAAGCTTTTTTTCGGAATCAGAGTTATAAATACCTCCGACTCTGTAAAACAATGTTTTGCTCCGTCCACGTTTCATGCAGTCGAATTAGGACTGAAGAACTGAAGATGTTAACCATTCCATGTTGCTTAGCGATCAGTTGACCGTCTTAACATACCGCCTGCACCTTTATTACTAAGTGCACCTAAAAAGGCTAGCCTGTTGTTCGCTTAAACTTCGTGACATTTTCACAAGCATAACCGATCTGCGACCATAAAGACGAGTGGATGATTCCCTTTGGAAACAGTTAAAACAAACGATAACATACATAATCCAACTCAGTGAACTAGCTACTTTGATTCCTACTTCACCGATTTCTATAAGCATCATGGCAACACGTCACCAGGTTGACCCAGTTAGCTTATTCAGATCACTGGGACACAATGGGGACCCAAAATTACTGACCTTAGGGAAGTAGTGCTTATCCGAACCTACCGGCCTGTATTGTGTACACAGAACTAGCAGATATATCCTATCAGGTTACTGTTACCTGGTCACGTAGTTCTTGACGAGAGAGTGTGCTTTTATACGCCGTGCTTTTCTGTTCGCCTGATGTTCGCATCACAAATGTTTCACGATCGCAACTGATGAGGGCAAACGAAGTGTTGACATACCGTAACATGTTTTCATTCTGCTCTGACGAGAAGTATAAATTGAAAAGATTCTTTGGAAACTGAAGCTATGCAATCTAGTTACAGTCCAAAGAACTCCAAACTCAACCTTCAGTCCGCCAAGAGATGTAATCTCAGACTAAGGTTTTTATAATCGTAGGAAATGCTTTGTTACATAACTGGATAAAGTGGTGAAGTAAACTACACGGATGGTTACTTTGGTCCTATTTTTGGCTGCTATGGATAACAGTTTGCTAAGGAAAGTGGTAGAGTTGCTCCACACCTGCTCATTGCGTTTGACGCATGCATAATTGTCTTGGTCACTCGCCTGTCTAGCTCGCAGCCTCCCACCCACTCGCTCACATTCGTTCCGGCAAAAATCGTACAGCTTGCAGTGACCAGCGATCGTGCGGCTTCTCTAAGGATCACGGCTGCAACCGTGTTTTCCTGCTTGTTTGTTCTGTACGCATGATTCTGTGTACGCGTGCTATAGGAAGCCTGATACGAACTCAATGCCACTTTCTTCAGTCGTGTAACTAATTGCACGCAGCGAATACTTGCTCTTTTTCTAACGACTCATCTGCTATTTCATTCTTCAAGGTCGTTTAACCGAACCTTTTTGAGCGTTGTTTAACGCACTCGAAAGTTCCACGCACTTTTCGCTTGGCGCACTTTTGTGTGTCGTCGAGTGGGCTGTGGCCCATCTCGCGCTTCTTTTCCTTTTCGTCTTGGTTACTGCCGTTGGTCCTAGACCAAGCTAGAGCTAACTACTTATCATATTTCCAAACATTGCTGGAAATATACGGTTTGTTTCCAAACCACACTGCCTTCTCTAGTTCGATGCCTGTCGGGACTACGGTTTGATTGCTCTTCAGGAAAGGCGTATTAAATTGTTAGTGGACGAGGGTCTAACGTGTATCCAGTTGTCCATTACAAGCCTATAGAAGAGTCACATAATGAGTGCCCTAGTTCTAACAGGTCGTGCCCAAAACTAGAACCTTGCACACATGACACGTCCTGTTCATAGTATTCAGTCACTTCTACATCCACCACTTGCTAACTTATTACACGGTTCTTGATTTGTATCTGTGACCCCACAAAAATTATGGCGTATTCTTGTTTTGCAATTCTCTTTTTTTCCGAGTTATACTAATCAATCAGCCACATCTCTAACTTGGTGTTCTCATCCCCGGTCACACGATTTAACACTTCGCCAGATTGCTTGTTGTAGTTTATCAGGCTAATTACCAGCCACTTGCCAGCTCACTTGCCTCATCACACATATGTTCTTCTTCAGTCAGAATCATGTCAAGCTGACTGCCCTAAAGTGTAGGAATTGGGCAATAACTTCCTCTCATTTAATTGATTTCCCATTGAGACATGCGGGAATGTGTTTCTCTGTAGTGCGATCAACTTGTCAAAACTTTTGGTGACCCCCTGTTCCAACCAACTGATATCCATAGAACAATCATTTGTTCATCCAGGTTTCCACTCATAAAGGATTATGTGGTATGTTTCGAGGCGCCAAACCGCTTTGCTGTACTTATTTACTGTGTGGCTTGTACTCTGCGTTCTGTAGTTTCACACCATCTAAAATCGATATGGGCACGTGACGGTTTCACTTGTGAGTAATTTGTACTACAGTGAGGAAGTGATAGTTTCGGAAGCAAACCAGAATCACGTGCTTTATTCATCACATGAAGATATGCACCAAAAAATGGAAGAGTTATACACTTAACTTATTGGATTTCAACTTAGACTAGGTCAGCAGGCAGTCTTGTTTGGCTGGAAGAATGGTCGACCAATGGTGATCGATGGAAGCACAAGTATGAATGTGTTCCTTTACCTTATGGGTATTTTACAGCTAAATACGACAGATATCTTGTCGCTCGAAAGATTTGCCCCTTATATCGTGGTAGAGGAAAATCCAAAGCTTAAACCAAGTTCCCTCTCTTATTCCGACATAAACACGTCTGGATATACGTAAATATACACGAGTATGGGGTCAATTATAAGGATATCACTTCAAAGCGGCAAAGAAAGGAATACAAAGGTAGGGAATAATTTTCAGTAGAAATTATCCACTTTGTTTACACTAGTGAAGTGACGGATGAAAGGAAAACACCGAAATACTCTGAGGTGATTTCATAAAGGCACCTGTCAATGCAGATCGAATGTTTTATCCTAGTTAAGGAGAATTGGCAATAAATTAGTGTTCCGTATGAATGTTAAGAAATACATCCGTAAGATAATACACATTCTGACACGGGCGCAGCGTGCATGCCAAAATGAAGACAGTGACCTTTAAAGTTCAAGGAACACGAACATTGGCATCATAGTGACAAAAACGATGCACTCATGAACGCTTACATCTTTCAACGGGCTTGTTCACTCAGTCTTCAGTGGATTCTCGCACGTGTCCGTAAATGAATGCACACGCGTAACAAATTAAGGCCGATCAATAGCTGCTCTTT
This sequence comes from Paragonimus skrjabini miyazakii, assembly GCA_014338405.1. Classification (NCBI taxonomy): domain Eukaryota; kingdom Metazoa; phylum Platyhelminthes; class Trematoda; order Plagiorchiida; family Troglotrematidae; genus Paragonimus; species Paragonimus skrjabini miyazakii. Next base: position 167,135 of record JTDE01000092.1, read on the forward strand.
ATTTTTGGTTAGCTCGACTGTGTGATAATTTGTGGTAACAGATAATGAGGATTGATCTATTCGAAGTGTGATTGTCAGTGCCCGGTTACTGATTGTGGTGTGATCGGATATTCTGCAATTCTATTTGGTCGCCAAACGATCAATAAATAAGACGGTCAGATGAAGCTGTTTGTCATAAATAAACAGGCAAGCGTTTTCATCTGATGACCACCTGAGTGTCATGAACCTTCCTATTGGCATCCAAATAATCTAAGTAATCAGTGCATTAGAAAATGACCACGATGCTGCTGTATTCCAGAAAAACACACGATAGATTGTAGTGGGCCTACTTCGCTGTAGATATATTGACTATTACTGATTATATAGGGGTGTTCACTAATAAATATAATTGTCTGACATGTAGTACGACATGACTTCTCGCTTTGTTGACTTCGTACATCACACAGATTGACAATGTGATCAAGATAACCGAGTACGTGAACAAAGAGAAACATCTGTGAATCCCTCTGTTAATACTAGACTAGTTTATAGAAGACAGTATCGTTTAGTAATGTGTCTGGTTTTATTTTAATGTGTCAGTTTCAGATTATTACAGACGGGTTACGTGAAAACACGGGATTTTCCGAGTGCGACGTGGTACACAACAAACGTAATTTTGCAGTTACTCAAGGTATACGTTCTACCAGTCCTCCTTTCCGCAAAAGTGAAACCACTAATCACCTTAACCGCTGTAAATATATTAAGACTCAAAGTGCCTCAGTTGTAAACCATTCCCATTGTTTGAATGTCATCTGCCATTAACTGGGCGGTCTCAGTAAGGTGGCACGCCGTCACAGTACACAGTGTCCTAGATTAGCTAGGTACTATTTTTCCTGGACAAGTTTTCAGCCATCTGTGATCATCAGCATAAATGGATATGGCATCATTGGGCCTTTGGATGTGTCTAAAATCCACCGTAGAAAAAGAAGATAGCTGAAATAGCAACGAATAACAGTTCCCGAAAGTTTGCGTATCAACTCTGGTATAATATCAGAAACATTTTCTGGTGCAAACGCTTTTGTACAAAAACTCCAAACAATCACATTTGTCAATGGATCCTTATTCAGCTCTGGTGCCATGTTTGGGTCATTTTTACGTCATTCTGCAGTTTGGAATGACTTTACTACAATCAACATTTATGGTGTCCGGAGGATACTTCGCAACATCTTCAACATAAAGTTCAATAAAATATAACGTGAAATTTAGTCAGATTGGACGATTAGAGCTGCCTCTAGGAAAAAGTGATTGTGTTTGTCGTATTCTGGTCAAAAAGAAATCGAGCACACTCCACCTCTCGTCTGAATCGTAAAGCCAATAATGTCAAAGGCGGTTCACGTGTCAGGAACTAGAACTTTGATCAGATGATATTCACTTTCGGCTCATCATGTGACACGTCTGTAACTACGTTTATCTCATTCAATGTCACATGCCTGTACATAATGACGATGCTGGTAGTGGGGAAAACGTCACCTGTGTGAATATTAATCTGGAAAATCAATTTTACACTTCTCGTAGAACAGGACTATGCCAGTGGTGTTATATTTAACATGATACAAGAGGGCATAATATAACCTTTATCAATTCTTTTACGTCAGATTAACGGGATCGGAAGCTACTATAAGAAGAATTAGCAATGATAGGTACGGCGAGTAAAACTAACCAAAACTCTCAGCTATCAGTTTGAAAGCCAAAGGAAAAGCATTCTTCTGTCAAAATTAGCTTTTAAAATTACCAATATATTTGTGCATTACTGTCCGAAAACAAATAGACATACAAACTTCATGAGCGCTTTTTAAAGTTGTGCGCTTATCAGCAGCGGGTAGAATGATGAATTAACTGGCATCTTTGATTAAAACAAGAATGAAGAAAGATTTTACTGTTTGGACGATCTGATAACGACATACAGTCGTAAGCGAAACAATTTTCTGGTTCTCTTGTGATAACCTTCAGTAACCTATAGGTTCCAGAATACCGTACGTTTGGAATTCTAATTCAATTGCTCACAGAAAAGGAGGTCTGCGTATGATATTGAAGACGACCGCACCTCTAAAAGCCTGGAAACGTTTTTGTCAAAGTCCACAGTTTTAAGAGAAAGAGCCTTTGCAACCTCCCGATCTGCTACAAATTTGACTATTCTCTGTGATAAAAAGAAGACTGCTTCTTGAAGTGTGCTTAAAAAACAGAAAAAACGTTTGCCTCAACAACCTCCCCAACAAGTTTCTAATGACGTTTTTAGCATGTTACAAATGTAATACATATGTCTGCATATCACGTGCCCGCACCGTCACACACTGTCGTTTCCGTCAAAAATGTGCGAAATAAAAGGCTAATAGTCGTAGATTAATTTATACATTACAGTGTGTGAAGTTACCATCTGGCACCTCGTATCAAATCTGACCGGAGGTGTAAGCAGTGTTACCAAATTCTCAACGCTACGCGACGGTTACGTTGGTTAAGGTCCCGCTGTATGGCTGTATTCCGGATAAGCTACAACCCGTTCAACGTTTTGTCGTTGACATAGAATAAGAGCAACGTTTTCGCAGCACCTAGTACGTCAGAAAAATACACAGTGAGCAAACAAGTATCCATTGCCGTTTATTACTGGGACCCATTATGTTATTTGTCCATGCATTCTGATATTAAGCCTGCTCTCAAATAAAAAATCTAGTTTCTCAATTAAAGACCACTTTTCGTCTTGAGGATGAGGGCTCCGTAGCAGGATAGAGTGATTCAGTCCAACAGAAGCCCTTAGGAAACAACTAGATTACGCTAATGAGAAGTCTGATGTGAGTAGTCTTAGTCCAGGAATCATGAGCGTATTTTGGTCTGTCAGAAAACTTTTGACCCACCGCGCTATCAGCGTTTGAAAATATTAAAAATAATTTGCAAAAGCCTGCTTTTGAAAGACCAGTCTTTTGTTTCTGCTTCCTGTAAAACAGCTTAGTATTAAAAGAGAAATTCATAGATATGTCACTTTGTTCACGTACTCGGTTATCTTGATCACATTGTCAATCTGTGTGATGTACAAAATCAATAAAGCGAGAAGTCATGTCGTACTACATGTCAGGCAATTATACTTACTAATGAAAACGCGATATGATTGGTAATATTCAGTACATTTACAGCGAAATAGGCCCACTTCAATCCATCATAGTGGACAAATTGGAATGTTTTTGCATTATTGATTTTATGAACTGTTGCACAAACATAACATATAACTTTTTGTGAGTATCCCATTTGCAACGCAATCAGATGGAAAAGTGCGCATTGAAGGAGTCGGACCAAGGCACAAGATGACTATATCTGAAGTTTGTTGGGATGCAACGTTTGATAGTTTCACACACTTTCGAACTCGCCAAGTGGTTTGGGGATTGTTACTGCATTTTGTCCTGAATTGAACGTTTGGAGTTGTGTTTTGGCTCATTAGTTACATTTGCAATACAGTCATAAACGGTATATTTCATAAGTGTATACTCAGTAAACTTTGTACGAACACATAACTAGAAAAATCTAGGTGAACCGCCCAACCAATTGTGCTTAAAAGCTGTACATTCGCTTCAGGGAACAGTGAATGAGAGAAATGCAGGTGAATCTCATTGCCTCTGAGTCTAAGAGACTACTTCTCCATGTGATCCACAGACATCTGATAAAGCGTAGAATACACTCTGTTTGGATTAGTAGTCTATCGCACCCCATCATTGTCGAAATAAATGTATCACTGTTTACGTTAACGTTTGTCTTCCACACAACCCAAATAGAGAACTGAAAGAGAGTTAGGACTGAACCTATAGTTGGCGACACATCCATATGTAATTAGAAACAATAAACAATAATTGCATGCGATTTGTAAACAAACACCCATTTTGAAACAGACAGTAAAACGAAGTTTGTAAGGAGGCCTGTTCGGGGATTTCTCGGTCTGCCGCGCTTGCACCTCAATCAGAAAATAACGACACCAGCTCTACTGGGTTCAGGTAGCTTCCATCCTTCTCAACTCTGCCAACTACATACTATGTAATTCACAATGGCTGGGTAATTAATAACATTCTACGAAAATAGTGAACCGACTATTTAAAACGGTGGACCTTATCAGATTGCTACTTGAATGGCAAGCGACTTTTACATTCACACATACATATATGTGCATTATGAATGATTAATACGTGATAAAGAATCAAATTAATCAAGATTGTTTGTTACTCATTCGTTTTTGTTAACTTGGTTTGAATGGTATGTCCACAACCTGATCAACCATCATGGTTTCTCTGTTTGTGCGTGGAGTTTGGAGTGGTTAGTGATAACCAAATAGGACTCTGGGTGGTATAAATTGATCAACATTCATAGTGACAAAGTTTTGTAGTTAGGCGAATTGTTTAAGCAACCATTTCTTAAGAAGGGTACCGGACAATAATTTCATTATGGAGAGACTGGAGAATTTTTTATTTACTGGTCATTAAGGTTGACAGAACAATTGCGCTTCTGATCTATATTATCAGACAACATGAACATCACAAGCGATCGTAGCCGATACTTTGGAGGCGGTTATTTGTTGGTGCTCAATGTAAAGGTGATATCGTAATAATGCTTATACGCTTGCCTCATACAAAAGTGGCTCGGTGTATAACCTCCAGTCGTGCCAAGGATGTCTACTACTGATGAGACCTGGGGAGAGTGAAACTAGAGCTTGGGACCTGTGCTAAAAATAGAGCTGACCAAAAATGTAGCTACTGATAGTTGTAAAATTTGACCAACTCTATCCACCATGGAAACAGTTTACTCCGAGTTCACTTTCCCCGGAGATTTTGGGCAGTGCCTATCTCGATGTATTTGCGTAGTTATTACTATAATTGTTGAAATTCATTTTGTTGACTCCCTGGTTGACCAGATTCATTTCATTAATGTGCTTATCTATTCAGAAACAATCAATTTTTTGTATAATGCATTCACTGCAGCTAAATCAGGCTAGTTACAAAATGTGCCACTTTCACGACTCCTACAAGATGTTGATTGTTTAAATGGTGAGGCATTTTTAATTAGATATATCCCAGTTACACAAAGTTCATAAATTCGACAACTTCAGGGCTTCAGTCGAACGTTAAGAGGACACATAGACAGCACACCACACAAATAAACCAGACTAAATGGATCATACCATGAGGGTGAATTCACTTTAAATCCGAAGATGGTGAGATATTAAAAGTCGGCTGTCAGTCAAAATGAACAGTCGCAAGCGTCAAATCATAGCCGGCCAAGGTGATGGATAGTACACTTAAATGTAAGAATACAAGAAAAATAAGATTTTCACAAAAGTGGAGGTGAGATCAGTTTTACCACCAGAGCTTGATCAAATTTCAACGAGTTGTTCGCTATCGCTGTTATGCCCCATTCACTGATTCATCAGGTCAAGTGCACTGGAATCAAACTGATCATCGAGTAAACTCGTATAATACTCACCCTCAGTTGAGATCTAATAAAACGTTTTTGCACTTGGACCCACTCTATTAGAAGTACGCAACTTTCCAACCAACATAGAAATGAGCCGAAGAAAGCTGATTGGTTAGTACCAAGTGTAGCGCTCAATGATATGGTATTACTCCTAATAGTTTATAATGTAAAATTAAGGCCTGCGTGTGAAACACACACCGCAGGCATAAGCACAACGAAAACGGGACAGCATAATTTGGACAAAAGGACAACGTTCTATGTTGAGATATGAAGCCCTGTTCTTCCGAGCGTGTACCGTGGTCTAAAGTGTTCAGACATTGTAGACAAACCGGAAAATGAAATAGCAATCGGGAATCAAAACTCTATCCAAACATAATAACTGACACTTTGTAAGCTCCTGTTCATTGAACACAGACGGTATGGAAGCATTTACACTAAAAAATAAAACGGAAGTGTATCTTTGCGTTTTGTGGGATTTACAGTTGTTTTCAGAACGGCCCATGGAAAATGTACCCTCTCTCATTTCGTATGTTCAGAATATCTGAGTCTCACTGAACGGATGCGCGGCTCCTTAAAAAATCAAAGTGGTCAACACGTAACCTTATACATTTTGGCATGTCTAACAAAGCTCAGCTGGTAAAATCGTACCCCATGTGTTAGCCAGATGACTAGAAATTCTCCAAGAGGAGTTTGTAAAGTGGTCACGGTAAGTGATAGAAGTGCGAAATTTCAGGTATAATCTATACCAATGGCATTCGCCTTAAAAGCTAGGATGGTTATTCCAAGACGGTTCGTTTTTTTCTAAGAAAACTCGAATGGGATACTGTGAACAGGTAAATCTTGTAACGTTTTCCAAAGAAACATTCTGGTAAATTCTATTCGCACGTGGACATGTAACAAATTCCAACCAACAAAATATATTTCATGAGAGTAGGTCATAGTTTAAAGGGTTGGGCTGATGGACGGATATTGTTTCGCCTAGATTTTCAATGTTGTTAACAGTCCGAACTGTGAAGATATAAACCATTTGTGGCAATAACCCTGGGTTAATCGGTAGGGGGGACATTTTTGTCTGTCCCATGTTTAGTCAAGTCGTATGAAGTGGATAAGGTGAAGAACCAAACCTGACAAGAAGAAGAAGGACTGAATAATATGTTAGTCTGTGCACGAAAATCTCAAGCCATGTACCATTTCCGCAAAAAAGTAAACACTGTAATGGACTATTTTGACGGCCTGGATGAAACATAAGTTCGAATTAAGTTGACCTCGCACAAAACGGAATGCTGATTCGATATAAAATGGATGTATTTGACTATTGCGGCTGACGTTCTGTCTGAATTATACGGAATGACTTGTGATGTGCAGCCACATTTCGCATCATTTCCACAAAATACTTATTCATCTTAACGGTTACGCTCATTTGGATTCCGTCGGTGTAACTTTCGATGCAATTACACACAAGCGTACAATGATTGTACGAGGTCATTTTGCCTTCACTGAAAGCAGCTGTAATCCACCCATACAAACAAATTCAGCTGCAGTATAGATTCGCTTGACAGACTAGGCTACATGGTATGTGGTTCAACTCAGGGCACCCTTGACAAGTAACTTGAGAGTAATCGTTCAGTGGAGTTATTGTATAACTGTCTCTATTTAACGGTTATACTGGATATTCGATGCCAAACAATTTGGTACCGGACAATCTAAGTTGAACTGCCATGGTTGACGTCCGATATGCGGACCCGAATTGTGTCCAGTCAACTGAGTAGCGAAGATACGGAAGTGTCATTATACCTCTGGCAGATTGCACAGTTGAGCTGCCAACGGATGGTTATTTTCGTCATATGGTATATTTTGATTGACCGTATGATCGTAGTACCAATAAGTTGTTTTCTGGAGATGCCATTCGTGTTTTGTTCGTTGAACGTTTTAGTTTTGAAATGCCACCAACGATGTTGATCAGTCTGGAAATCAAGCGGGCCGTTAATAAATCGGCTGCAATTCCTAGAAAAACAGACAACACAAATTCACCATCCTATAAACATGGATGCTCTGCGTTAGTACTTCTGTTTGTTATTCTTATTTCGCTTGATATACGGAGTGAACTTTTAATTTTCCTATACAGATATTTATCAGAAAGTTTGGAGAATCTGTAGAAAATTGTCAGGGTTCTAATGAGTACACGCTTTATTTGGTTTAAGTTGTTCGGTTCATGTTGGTGATTGTCAGCACATTTGCTTGATTTATAATCTGTGGAGTAGCTGTTTTCACTTCAGGTAGTATAGCTCACTTAGAATTATGATGAAATAACATGTACAAATGTCAGATGCCTATACCCAGTTTATTGATACCAACAGAATGAAGTGTTTACTATGATCATTTAATGATACAAGCTCTGACATCGTGTTGAGAAACAACAAAATTTGGAGATTCATATAAAGAGAATTGTGACCAGTGAGGATCATTTTCGCTTTGATACAGTGGATTACGTTAAATCCGAGAGGGGCAAGGGAGGACGTAATGAGGGTCAATACACATGCAAGATAAAGTTTGATTGGTGAGTTGATCTTTTCCGGACAGCCAAACTGAGTGACTCAACAGGTTATGCATGTATACAGCCGGACGGTGAGTAATGATTAGCGTTGTCTCAAATGAAGTGAGCAATCATGAGATCGGGTTCCTGATCCCAAACTTGGTTGTCATCAGCTGCTGCTCCATTACATGCAACGACCACTTTGGTGGATGTTCAGACATCGCTGGTGGTGGACCACGATTCGCTGTGCTGACGGAGGCGTCACTTCAACGGCAATTGAACTGACGGATGACAGATACAGGATTTCTGTGAAGTACGAGCGCGGACAACCTGAGCAATACTTCGAGTTGAAGGTAGGAGATGCAATTCAGCCGCAGGGTATGAGCCACAAAATACATACTGCAATTTACAACTTACATCAGTCACTTCATATTTACCATTAAAGGAATGGGTCCGAAATGTCTGTTTATTTGCAACCGTATACATATCAGTCTTGATCGACTTTCGTCTGCTGCAAATATCGGCAAACTTCTCGAGGCATCCGGTTGCAACTAAAACCTTTACTCAATATTGCTTCCTGTTGTAAAAAGTCATCAGTGCGTAAATGAAGGGCAGTGTGAATGAATATATGCACGAAGCATCGTGTTTATGCAACCGGCGCGGATGACACAAATGTCAACTACTGACTGCTTCAAACGGCCTTACAGTGCATCGAGTTTTGAATTTAACCGTTTTGTTGTCACGCGAATAAAACGGCGAACCGTCCATTGGTTACTTTTTTGCGAAAAACAAAACGATTTTAATGATCGGAAGTTAGAAGGTCTCACAGTGTAAGAAACTGAAGTAGTTGGTGCACGTAAAGACGCAGCAGTCGACGGTATCATCTGATGCAAGGCATATCAAGAAAACAGAACACTTTGTTAACTCGGTCGACTGGTTTAACTTGTCATTGCGCAATCAAAACTTATGATTGCTCACTTCATCTGAAACAACGCTAATTATCACTCACTGTTCAACCGTGTGTGCATAACCTGTTGACTCACCCAGTTTGTCTGCTTTGGAACTGGTAACAACCGCTTATTTTGTGTAAAACCCAAAAATCGTTCATTTCTGTTGTTGCCACCCGTATGTTATCTAGAATCTGTTGTTTTTATTTTTGTGGTCAATAAGATTAAAAAATGTAATAAATGGCAAAGTAGCTAAAATCTCTTTTGTAGCATCTGCTGATAAGGCAGCAAGTTTGCTAATTTAGAAGAAACCCAATTTTGAAAATCAGATTCAAACCAGTGACAGGAACTGTGTGCCTTTGTGTAGCATGCGCTCTACCACCCATTGTACGAAACTGTACTCAGAGCTTTGGGTTTAGTTACTTGTCCACCCCGCTGAGTCGAAAAAATATACCGAATGTCCTAGAGCATTGACCACCTCGGCTGGATGGATAACTGCATCCAACTCTAAGAGTTCCGCGCTAGGAAAGCAAAGGTATAGTTCATTCGGTAAAATGCATGTCGCCTGATGACAGGCTGTTCTGTCCACTGATATGAGTCTGGTTGAAACCCATATTTTCATTTTCTTCACAACTATCAACACCTGTTGGTGTTAGCTGGGCTGCAAATTTTAGAAAGTTAAATGCTAGTCAACCTAATCATACTGCAACCATAAACATTATAGTTTATCAGTCGAACAAATCTTCGCAAACCGGTTAGTGTTGTAGGTTAAATAACCATTTTATAGCAGTATAAATAAATTTGTTTTTACTTGCTACATATGGTCAATTTCAGTGAGCTAATAACGCGATCTTTTGGTATATGTTCTGACTAGTTCAGGTACCTCAAACCGGTTTCTGAACAAATAGTGCCAATTTTTGAAATGTGTATGCAGTACTTTAGCATTCGTAGTGGCAATTTACGAAGACCATAGCTGCGTACTACAGAAAGGTGCTTTGTCCGTTTGGTTCATACAAAGTTTTCAGTGAGCATATCCACTAAATTCAGACTTTTCATTCAAAATGTAAGTCATTTTTATGAAGAGTTTTACCGAATGCACCGTGGAGCTTTAGTTTGTGTAAAAATGTCTGAAAATATAGAGGCCTGTACATAAACACGGTTGAATATACATAACTGAATGTAAATATTCACACATATACGCACATAATCGCTCAGACTGCTGAATTTGATATCGATCCCACAACCAGCTTGAAACAAAACAAATCGAATCACACAACAGCAAACGAACATGATGGTAGATAATCATAGTCAATATTTTAATGGGAAAACACGAAGCACGGGTAATGACAACTAGCTGCTACCAGTTTAGCCAGTTAACACCGACTCAAAAGGCTTAGAAGAACTTACCAAAATCAAACCTAGTCTAACTCCAAGTTTGACTATCAACAGTTATTCTGGTCAGAAGTCGAGAGCAATCTAACAATTATCGACGAAGCTAGGTAAAAATGGAAATAGAACCACATGGTCCCCAAAGTTTCCTATTTACTGATTACAGACTTGGCACTTGCAAGCAGGGGCGACATTCATTGCTTGGATTCAGTTGGAGAATATTATCGATTCGGATACAGATTCATCTATAACGTTATTTTAAACTGATCCCTGTAAATTGACCTAACCTCAGCCGCATACAATACACTCAAATCGTAAAAATCTATGGGACTGTACAAAAGTGACCGGATAACTAGCAGCAAATATGGATTGCAAACATATAACCACATGGATTAAGAGGACTGTATCTAAACAATGACGAAACGTCCTCCTCACTCTCAATTACCACACCCGTTTGTGGTCAAGTAGTATAACAAATAATTACTGTAAACATTTGGATTATGGAATTAACAACTTTTTGTCCAAGAGGTGTTTCGGCGTTTCAGTTAGATACAATTTTAACAGTGATAAATTGAGTGCACTTTTAGAGCAGCACAGTCCTTGCGCGGTAGACTTCAATGGTTCATTTATCCAGTGTCTCAGGCGAAATGATTTTAAAATCCTAATTACCTTGTGTCATAAGCGCAGATAATTACCAACTTCAAAGCTTAAGTTCATTCCAATTTGTCACATCATGTTTGAAGACAGCGTAAGTTTGACCCGTCTGAATGCTGGAGCAATTATTCGCCTCATCAACTTACAACATTTTGCATTGTATGAAATCAAGTCCGTTTCACACCATTTATTGTAACCGATCTACTTATCCGACTAGTTCTTACCGTTATGACTGTTATGATTTCGTTTGCTCCATAGATCATTTGCGCCGTCCGTGACATCTGGAACACCCTTCATTCTTATGCCAACAGTAATACCGTATAGCTGAATTTGGGCTATTGCCATCAAATGCGCTCCCACAGTTTGTTGCATTTTTCTATCGCATGCTGCTACCGTTTTCGTCCCCGTTCTACTGATATATGTTTTTCAGCATACTTTCAGTCGTAACTTGAATTCATAGCCCAAAGAAATTTGTCACCGACCTAACCTCATCTTCTGTCATCCGACCATAATAAACGAGTGCAATAGTGTTGTTTATATTGGTGAGACTACATCCACCACACAACTTTACAGTCAATTTTAATAGCCCTATCCATTCTATCAATGCTTTAGATGCCGGTCAATAATATATGTGCACACGCACCCATATGTTCAGTCCACTGTGTATATAGTCAAAATAATTCTCCGAAAGTATATACTTCCCAGACATTTTATGCGAATTTGCCACTTCCTTAGTTTGCTCAGTCAAATACATGCATACCCTTGCATTGGTTTTATCGTTTGATGCAGTGTTTGGGCGCACACACGATTGCGTACACCTTCGATTTAGACAAGCTTGCATGCTAGACGGTATGATAGTGTGAAAGTTACTGCCTTGAATGACAACAGTGGATTAGTTACAGATTATCACAGATGTCTACATTTATTGAGACATGTTCGATAAAAGTAATAATTAGTCTATGATTTTTTACCAGGATAATCAGCTGATATAAATTACTGTGTGGATTAATTTCGCGTAACCTCGTTAGTCGTAAACGTTTAACTGGCAGAAAATTAAAAGCAGGAAAGCTTTAATGACTTTGCTTAAGTTACATATCGAAGTTGGTCGTGAGTGATACTCACGGCTGAAGCTGCGGCAACTAGTCATTGATCTTTTTTGAACACAGAGTAGGCGCCGACAACCGATCAATACGGCTTCGGCATACTTGAGAGTTTGTGAATTGTTGGCATTCCTCAGGACCGAAAACAACTAGTAAACACCAAAGCTATGGCACATGGCCGATAAGGAGCCTCTCTTCGGATGAAAAAACATTTTGTTTTCGCCTAATATGGAGTGGTCTTGCGTACCTTTCAACCGTTTTAAAGCTGAATTCAAGCGCCCTTTCGGTTTTGTCGGTATCAGTTACGCCCAAGATCTGTAGCAATTTATAGTCCTATCCTATTTCATTTAAGTTTTGATGCTTTTGTTTTCTTGCCAGTCAGATGTTTGAAACTAGTGCGAACTGTATTCCTGTCTTAGTTTGTGTATCTGGCCATTATATCCTAGTGTCCCAAAGAGGCTCTGCTTTCCAAACACCCCAGTATCGTCATGGCAATAGAAAAGACCAGCCAAGACATCCCCATACTTCTACATCAAGTACGCAGCACGCAGACTAGTTCAACCCTTAAAAAAAACTTGTAGTTTACTTTTCTTCCCTGCCTAAACATTATTTTTCCATGCTTCGGAATAAATATTACCCAAAAACGTCAGCTGATCAGACTGTTGAGTTCGCTTCTGTATTTACTGGCTTACTTCCACTGCTCCTGATTCCTGTGAATGAAACTTTTCCCACTATTTTGTGTTGCTACTCAATGACATTGCTGAGTAGTTTACAACAGCCTCATACTCAAAGTTCGTAGCCCAAGCTAACTGACCAAAGTAAACTAATCCTTGTGCTTTATTCGGGCCAATTCGTTCTCAACCAAATTTAGATTTATTAAAACCTAAAATATATCTGGCTCAACGAGATCGATATAACAGGGATAAAGTTGGAGAAGCCATAAATACTCAACAGTTAAACTGACGTAGATAATACTTCATACTTCTTCACACAACTTGAACATTACTTATAATTAATCGCAGCTGTCGCATTTCTACTGGTATCTTAGTCAGCCCCTTTTGAAACTAAACACTGTACTCGAGTTTTGCTGTTGTTGGAGCTCGTAAGTAATGCATATCCTTACAACGGTGGGGACTGGAAAACCGGCCACGCTTTCTTGAATCAACTGCGCCACTGACCTCACATCAAGAAAGAATGTACAAATGTTTTAGTGTTGGTTGTATTTTATGAGGATGTTTATATTCAAGAAAATACTCCTAGGAATAACAGACATTTGTTCATGATGCTTACGTCATTTGATTCCTGGCACTTGGTGTATTGGGGGGTTAAACATTTGAGCCCGACTACTGCCTCATTAGATTAGGGTCGACTGAAGAAGTGGGTGTCAGGTGTCAGGTAGCTGCTGTGGTCTACTGGAGTGGACAACCTTCACACAGTTCTTGTGCTGTTTGTCGATTTAACCAAGACAGGTATGTAAATGGCAACATACATAGTAATACAGACCTCGGCGGTCTCCTGTGAAAAACTAGTTGTACTAAGCAAGGGTGAATTGTCGAAAAACAATCAACGCATTCACACTGAATATCTGATTTGGCCCCCTAAAAAACATGCGAAAGTAGTCATGCTCACAGTTTACACCGTACCTATCAATTTCTTGATAGAGAAAATCGTAGTTTGCTAACGAGCGTTATTTTTGCGGCTCATAATGATTCGTTGATGGTTTATGCCACGGCATAAATCTACCTGGGTTTGTACAACACACCAGTCACAATAATCCTACTCTAAATGCCACTTGTTGTTGCAAAATCAATGGCCTGAAAATGCCAAGGTCCACTGGGTCGATGGTGATTTCGTAGAAGTGAATAAAAACTCTAGTTGGTCAAGTCCCATATAGTCTACATTCCTTCTTCAAGCACTGCAGCTGATGAGTTTTGTTGGTACCTTGGTTGTGCTATGACTTCGAAGATGCCCTATATGAATAGTGTAACCTTTATGCATCAAACCGACCAGCAAAGTTATCTCTTTGTCTGGGCCAAATATTTTGATTTTTTCAAAGTTGACAAACTGAAGTGTCTTCTTTCTCAGTCTTTGGAGCTTCTAGCCTCTTCGGTACACAGTGGCAAAATCCAATTACTAAACATTCAGCGTACTTTCCAAAGTTTGTATTCTTCCAAAAAATAACTGCTTCTGAAGCAAGTGGATTACGTTCGACCACTAAAAGTCCACGATAATGCAATAACTGTTTTTTGTTTTTCATACCAGTGTCATCTAGGCCTTTTTTCAAAGTCTTCAATAAAACATTCTAGGGAATAAATGATGACGTTTTCCAGACATCCGCTCATGTCAAATAAGCCATTATTCAGTGTGACAAGTGGGTGATGCTACGCGCTAGATGTTGGGAATAGAGCGAGTCTACTCAGTTGCTAGCATAGCCCCAAAAACTGAGTGTCTGATGCTAATCGGTTCCAGATAACATTATCTCGGTCTTAGGACAGCACTTCCGATAACGTTCGACTCAAAATTTACAAACCAATAATTATACCGTTTGGGTTTGTTGGGGAATTTATTTTGCAATTCGGTAGGGTTCAGTCCATTGAGAAGTGTGGTTCTTCTCTTGCTCATTCACTTTTGCAAATTTGGCTGCAGTCAATTTTAAGCCACTTTCAAATTCACTTTCGGGAAGACCACGACAGCCACCGTGAACTGCGACTTTTTATCGGTTTACTAAAATTCCATCTTCTTTTGTTTTGAACATTAAATGAACCCGACTTATATTATCGACCGGTGCGTTGCAAACTCAGATCTTCAATCTTTGCTATATACGACACAAAATGGCTCAGTAAGGAAAGGGTAATCACGGTGTGACAGACTGATATACTGGCTGATTCGGATCGGAACCAGCGTAAGCGAGCAGGTGACGAGTCTTTGGCTAAACAGATTAATTTAGCAAAGGCCGACTAATGAGTTTAAGCAAGACTGGTCTACACTAGCATTTACCTTTCTAAGTGACCGGTTATCTTAATCACACCGTCCGCAATAACACTCTGCTGGTCATGGGCAGAATAAACTTCAGGTTTAGAAAACATTACATTCTTCGTCGATCCGGATGCTGTCAGACGTTTCTCAGATCATTAGTCTAAACACGGGGGAAATCTGTCGTGAACCAATAGCTTTTCGGAAAGAATCGAAAGACAATCCCATTATAGAGTTCTAACTTTTAAGTTTTTGTCCGCTGTATTTTTGTTAAGAGTTCGATGGTGTTCATTTCATCAATAGGCTGCTTCCACTAAGTAGACTAAGTAATTATATTTATGAAATTAAGTATGATACCTAGATTGTGGGTCGGTAAACCAGTGGCTTTTTCCATCCAGCCGCCTTTCGTTGTCAGCAGACATTGGACTTATTGTTAACTAATTACCGCACGTCGTTTGCATCACCAGTTCTGACAACGTTTACTCCTACATTTGATTGCTTGTTTCACGTTGCTTTACATGAAACTATACACCGTTAAAGTGACCCTACCTCAATACGAAGAGATTGTAGAGCTGATAGTTTTGGTCACAGGAATATTCAGCTGAGCCTTTGTTTCTCGCTACCCACAGAGTGTGATTGTTAATACTGAAGCATTGCCACAATACCGACTATAATATTTTCCACTTTTTTCCAACACTTCTTTATGCTCAGTTCCGAACTGGTATTTCACGACCGGTTTTTTATAATTTTGATGTCATCAGATAGAGAGAGTCCGAACGGGGTCAAACCGGAAACCGTTCGCGTTAAATCCCAAAACTTCGCTACCACTTCTATGTGTACTGCTTGTGGCAGGGGGACTCACCATCTTGTATCATGGAAACAACACTGAGGTTATCTATGGTATAATGCTTTAACGCACGAATACTATGATAGAATTGCAGACGATGTTTAAAACTATAGTTTGATGAGGTTTTCTCACTAGCTCTATTCACATCGAGAAAGAAATAAGAATGCGATTTGTGGGGGCATGATGGACATAGGTTTTCGAACACGATTTACCCCGGCTTATGACACCACGACTTAACTGGTCAACACTGAAGGCTGAGACACCGCCGTCCTCCGCATCACTCAGTCAACACAATGAATTCGTCACTGAATCAATCACACAAGTAAACAAGAGTGACTTATTTTGTTTAGTCCGAAACTATTCGGTGTTCTTCTAGTAGGGTTTACAGACCTCGCATCCAGTAAGCACGCCATGCATAACGGATGTTAGACTACATACGGTTGACCTCACTTGCTTATGTACACCTGGCGGTCGTCCAGTCACACCTTCCGACACAAATAATAAATGATATTGTGAAGAGAGGCCGGTTGCTCCAAAACATAGGCGTGCTTGCCTAAACTGCAGTGACCAAATAAATTTGTAAGCAAACATATTATTCGCGTACAAATTGAGAATTGCGCCTCAGAACTTTGTACTTCCAGTTGGTCAATACCTATTCAAAAATGCCTGAAGAAATCCACTGTAAACAGCAGTCATAAATACAAAGACCACTAAGCAAGCCACTTTGGGCTTGCTGTTTGGAAAAGAAAACACTATCTCACTTTTGAGGAATCTTTCTATATGTCACCTATCACGATTTAGCGCATCGTTCCGAGTGTAAAGCTGATTGCCAGTTCATTTAAAATTGTGGCGACTTATGTATCGGGGTAAAACAGAGCACATTTTTGGGTGATTACTGCGTGTAGTGATATAACAAGCACCAGCAACACAACGCCCAGGGTTGAAATACATGTCGTAGATACCGAATAGTGAGTTGATTTTGGTCCTACATTCTTCAAGTCCATAGACAAAGGAAACCGGCTTCGATAACTTTTAAACTACCGTTTATCTACAAGCGTTTTGTTCTGGAAGAAAGATGAGTTTATAAATGCCTGTACTCAATTTTTCCCGGGTTCTGGTTTTTCATCCAAAATGTCCGGCTCATTGATTTGGTTGCCCATCAAGAGATCAAAAGTCCGCAGAGGATAAAAGATTGCTTGAGGAATTCAAGTGTAACCAGGGTAATAGTATTGATGACCATACCGTGAAACAGTTGAGAGGGTCATACATTCAAAGTTAGCTGTCGAATGCAAATGTGAAACATACCACGCCTGAGTGGTTAATATGTTCTCGTAGACACTGTACATTACACACAGTCCACAAACGCCACATATGTATCCGGTATCTGCGCTGTTTTTCTCAACATATATTTGAGATTACATTATACATTCATTTGAAACAACAGAATAAGTTATCCATCATTTCAGTCAATCGATACTGCCGTTCATTTGTTAAGACATTTTTCCAAATATTTGTCCGACTAATCATAAGTACAATATAGGTCAAGCGTATTTAATAGGTTTACTCGAGTAATATGATCACGTTCAAACCACTGAGTCTAGAAATAATTGTATTCTAAACAGACTGTTAAACGAAATAAATCTGAAATGAAAATTTTGCAAGTATGGCATTTCATGAATAGCTCAAAATGGTATAATATCGCTGAGCCGTTTAGAGAAGTATTCTAATGTTAATATAAAAAATGAAAAATGAAAGTAACATGAATTTCAACCGTGCGTAGATTATGCGTTGCTTACGCTATTTGTACTTCTAGTGAATGACGACTAACCTGTTTCGCTGTGATGTATTTTAATTAAATTACAGTTAGCATTCACAAACTACATGTAACATGAAACTTGATTGTTGACGACGTCACCCATGTGAAAGGAACGTATCCTGCGGAAACAGTTGAAAATCGGAAGTTCAGAATCAAGCATGTGTATTTTTAAAAATGAAGATCTTCAGAAGCTCAACTGAATCGGATGAGATCAAATGGAGTATGTTCATGATCTTGAACGTACATTTTGTGATAATAAACAAGGGGGGTGGATAAACGGATAGAACGTCAGCGCTTAACACGTAGAAAGTCAACGGTTCAAATGAGGAAGAACCTTGTAGAATTGTTTCTACAAAATGAAGTAGAAGAGGAAGTAGAAGAAAAAAATAGATGTATAGATGGCGGGCAAGAAGTGTGAATGTTCATATATTTCTATTTGCTGCGGTCAGTGTCGTTTTTGCAAAAAAATGTTTAAAATGACACCTCCACCCGGAACAGAGCTAAGCAGACCAACTGGATATTAACGCCCATTGTCATGACTTATGACTTACGTGGAAAAAACCCCATATTCATTCATGTCAGTCATGTAGCATGCTGTAGTGGATCACTTTTGAAATAATTTCACCCAAAATCCTGAATTGGTAGTCAATCACCCCGCCAGTATTTATGCTTCTTTAAATCAACTATACTGATTTTAACAAAACGAATCGCGAAGAAATATCTTTCCGACAATTCACTTCTGGCTACTGATTTTAATGCAGTAGTGTTATTACATTACACAAAATGTTATATGGAATTGCAACGTGTCGATTTCAACGAATCGGCAGACCACCTCAAAAACAGAAACGTTAGTGACCGATTTCTCGAGTGTTCTGTAAGATTAAGTCTAGCTTGGCTACGAAAAAAAGAATTGACAGTTGAACCTTTGAAAGGGTGGTTGGCTTTGGTATTTACAATTTTCAGCGAGCTACAGTAACAATCTGGAGTTTTATTTCGGTAAGCGGCAATGTTTTATGATCAAAACTATCGTTTGCTGTGACATGTATATTGGACGGTAACAACTGAAAATGAAACAAATATCACGGTCTGATAGGCCAGCTAGAAACAACCAAATTTAAACCATAAACAGTTGAGAGGGTTTCTATCTTTCTTTCTCAACATAACGGCTAACGTTCATGTTTCTTATGAACGTGAACAAGGTCAGTTAGAAACCATGCGTTAACGTATTGATCTTCCAACATAAATTTGTGATGTGTAGATGATTTGTATTTGAAGTACTTGCCCCATTCCCCATTGCGGTTTGTAGTCGTTGTCCTAATATGTTTGAAATATATCAACAGCAGTTAAGAAAAGTGCCGTCGATTGTCGTCAGTACGTAAATAAGCCACATCGAAACCGAATTTGGAACATTTTCGGCATTTTCCCAAATATCTTGTCAGAGCTGAATCAACCAAAGCTCTGAGTACTCATTGATAATCTGGTATTAATAAATAATCGTATTATATGCCACCGTTTTATGAAAACCGTGTGGTTATCATAATGCGTGTGGATAGTAAAAATATGAAAACAGATTCAGGTCAAATTTTGCTGAAACCTCTAAATCTCTGTATAATAATAAAACCTTTCCAGTTACTGCTTTGTATGGTCCTATTGCCAGTTAAGGGTGAATAACAGAGGAGAAGAACACATATTGCTTTGGTTCTTTTTTTTCCAGGTACCTCCAAATATATGGTCTATTGTGGTTTGTTTGTCTCTGCTGTCCAAATGAATGAGCTTTACTTTTCACCAAGACTTTGTCGCTTGAGACAATAATTCACGACGTCAAGATTCTAAAGCGCTGTAGTTAAGAATCCACACATTACTGTATAAGACCTATGCATGCTGATGTTTAGCTGCCCATCCATTTGTAAGGTTTTTGTGATATTTATTGATTTCCCGTACAGACCGAGGCAAATCATTCGCAACTAAATTTGTCAAGCGCAGGATAGGTAAATACTGACGGATAAGTCATCGTTTGCCCAGAATGAATAAAAAAATAAGTATACAGTGTTCTTCCCCCTTTATTTTCTGAACCTGGAAATGAATTACGCCAGTTTAAATGGCAGTGTGACTCTGCGTTTACATGTACAAAAAATACCATAAATTCACCTCCGAATAAACGTAAATTCTTTCAGTCAGGTTGTTACCAGTTCGGCAGTAATCCGGACGCCTGACTCATGTTTGTTAGAGATCATCACTGCAGAGCATCAGTCGCAAGAACCGGGGTGTAAAATACAGGCATTTTCTTTTCCGTCAAATCGCCAACACGGTGGATTCATTCGTATCCGAATGCAATGCTATCTTGATCTATTGTGAGAAACTGCACCCGGTTCATTACTCAAAACATAATTCCGTATAGTTCCTGGGGATTTGTTTATTTCATCGAGACAAAAGATACAACAAATATTGAACCGCATAGAAAATCTATTCTCGACTTTTACTTCTAGATGTTGATAATCCGGTTTAAAAGAAGATTCAAGCAGTGTCAAGGTTGAAATGAATAGCTGTGGTGAAAATTCGCACAGTAAGCTTGAAAGTAAATTAACAGACCAAATATTAAATGGCTTCGTAACAAAAATATGAAACTTACCGTAAAGTGTGATGTCGCTATCCTACAGATCGTGCCAGTAAATAAGCAATCTGAAATTATCAACTTATTTCGGAGTGTTTTTTGTTTGTTTTTATTTATCAACATGAACTGTTCACAGTTCAACTTTTCACAGTTCGCTTTTGTAACGGCCAACTCTGTAAAGGTTGTGATGAGTTTATTTGCCTCATAAATTTGTTTGTAATGTATCTCTTTGTTCTCCACTGAAGTGGTTGCAAACTACTCTTCATAAATATATAGTATTTTCTATATTCTGTTAAGAGAAAACGGTTGTACTCCATTACTTGCTTCGACCTTGATCAGCACTTAAATCACCATACCAACCTTCACACGCACGTGATTCACACGATAAATCAACAGACATCTGGAAAACATCACTTTTTACAAAATCCTAAAAACATTCGTGGTATTCGTGAGTTAATTAGTATACAACGGTACCGAAAGGGAACCATGATTAACACAATCGTCGCGGTATAGGAAATTCAAAATCACAACCAAGTAATGGGGTTGTAAAACAAATCCAAACGAAGGCTGCTGTCATAAGTTTTGTCCTTCTATGGAATATATGCCTGAATTCTACACATTCACAACCAAACTACGGAAATACGTTTCGCTTCTGGAATAAAACTTCGACTCATAATGAAGAACGATATATAGTTCACATCTCATAAACTCCGACAATAAGTATATCCAATCTGATGCACAATCAAAGAAACAAATTAGCTTTTCGAGTTTTCTTTATGCTGTGTAAACAGACGACTTGAATTGAAACTGATTGTAGACGAAGGTGAAATCTTAGGAAGATTATTCAAAAATAGCTCACTTTTATAAAAAATGAGGATGACTAAAAGATATTTTAAAATAGTGCTGAGGTTCTCCTACATGAGCATTTATTCAAACCAGTCAGACAATAACAGGTTTTATTAACCCGGAGAGCTAAACTTAGTTTCTTAACTATTCACATTTTATGATATGAAGCGTAATAAATAGGTTAGTTTTAGTACTGAAATACTAACGATGTTGATGCTGATTATAGTAATAATAATAATGAGAGCGATAATATCTATAATCGCCAACTTCATGGAAAATTTGATAAACGGTCGCAATCTGTATAATCTGTAAGAACTATCAATTCATTTTCGATGTTGCTGCACGCCGACGATGAAAACCTCTGACAAGTTCTAGAAGGCTCGAAAGATGTGATAACCTCATAGAACGATTTAAACTGTATGAACCAATGGTCCGTAGAAAATAACTTGCCGTTCAATGGCAATAAATGTGAGCTCGGGCAATTTCGTTATTAAAATTGTGCTGACTATTGTCTTGGCGACATAAGGATACTCATTTCAGTATGCAAACAAGATCTGGGGACCAAAGTGGCAGAAAGTTTGAGTTTGTGAAGAAATTATTCCGTCATGACTATAGAAGCATAAATAACCATGAAATTCTTAGAAAGAACTTGTGTTACTTTCCACTATTTTCATTTTCATCGTCCTCTAATGCCTGAAAACGAACATACAGACCTGTCCTATTTACCCTTGAAAGGCACTTAATGAGAGTGTTAAGAGGCCAGCCACTAGGAGAATCACTGTACTAGGGGAAATCTCCTGCCAGGAAAGGCTGGCATAATTAGACCAATTCCCAATGAATTACATACACTTTAAAGGGAGACCTAATTCTCAACTAATATATATTCCACACCCGGACCATTCACCGACACATCTCTCCCCACCAACTCAGGACGAACGTTTAAGGGGTCACTTGCCAAATATCGGTAATAGATTAGACAGGTTACTTTGCAGACAGAACTACTTCATAGTTAGGATGTGTTCATACTGGAATTCATTGCTAAACTCTGTGGTCACGAATAAATCGGTTGAGAATTTGAAAATATTACCTAGTTGGCACAAGCACGAGAGGCAACCTGCAGGACAATTTTCCTAATCGTTATTTAAGCCTAGTTTGCACTGGTCATCGACTGCACATGTCTGGCCGAATTTTGTTTCAGTGTTTCTCCATTCGTTCTCGAAGGGAGTGCAACCAACAGCTTCATTGAATTAACCTTCAATCTAGGTGCATTCATTTTTTCTTCTAACCTGTAAACCGTCTAGCACAATTTTTCGCGCATCAATACACATATAGCAAGGCACAAGCGAAGATCCTTCACCCTCTTACAACAATCTATGAACCGATAAACCCACTATTTCTAGATCACTTTGATTTGTCGTTTAAATTGTTGTTTAAAAGGTATGAACACTGCGGTTGCACAGAAATCGGGTCGGGTAAAGGATAGCAGAAGAAGATTAGGACCAGGTAATTGTAAACCAATGCTTTTATCTGACCGTAATATAATCTGTAGGTAGCTGTATGTGAATGCAGATGAAGTAAGAGGATGCGTTGTACTAAATAAAAGGAAGGAGTCTTTAAAGGTTTTATTCCCTGCTGATTTACAATGACTTACTCCCTGAGCCCAAGCACCAATGAACAGTATAGTTAATCAGCTGCATTTTTCAGTCAATGAATAATCACACATGGGATTATTTATTGCTTGCATGATTAATTTTACACAAATTGAATACAATTTGTGGATTTCCGTCATGGTATGTAACGGATGCAAATATTATTCAACAAAGAAGTTAAAGGAAACTGTTAACGAACTTTTTAAGAAGTGAACATATTTAAAGTTTGGACTACAAAGTGGTCTTAACTACATCACATCAAAGTCTTCAAATTGACTGCAATGACAGTTTAATTAAAAAGAAAACGAAAACCAGAGGAATTCATCATTCCGCACTACTCTTTTAACTAACTAACGAGGTAAGATCATGGATGTGCAAGGTTTTCTTCCTGTTGTTCAGCCCAATTCATATGTGCAGAAAAATGCATACAAATCCCGTGAGCAAGTTCCTAGTTGCTTAATCGTTATCACACTCATAATGAGCGAGCCTAATATCTGGCGTAGTTTCAACTGGTTGCGTCATACGGGACTATTACGTAATCATTTATATTTTGTTCATAGTTAGACAACAACAACTGCTCCGATATGTCTCATAGATCATGATCGCACGATCGTATCGGGTGAGAGAAGTGCGCGTACACTCGTGCGCACACTTTGGTAGTGTTGTGTTGACACAGGCGGCTTTGAAAACTGGCTGCCTGGCGTGCATATGTCAGGTGTAACTCTACAGACATATGAACCAGAATTAAGTCCGGGTAGTATTATGGATGCTGATTGAAAATGAGCCCCACCTAAAGTTGAAGTTGATTTTATTGGTCATCTATAACAGAGTACTAAACAGTGTGCTTGAGTTCAAGCCTTTGATCGACTGCGGATAATACTTGCCTAGTGGTTTTGCTCAAAACATTTTACACCTTTAAAAACGCCTAATGTATATATATATAACACGGAGTATAGCAATCATATGTTTTTGGTAAAATCTCTTCACCCGTTACATTTATAACTCAGTGGGACTATTTAGAATAATATATATAGATGTACTACTTTTCGTAGAAGCCTCACATATTTATGAAACGGTCAATAGGCTTATGAAAATTGTCCCAAACTATTAATTCCTTGCATTATCCGTATTGGTGATCAGTAGAGATGTCTTCATAAACGGTGAATGCGCGCAAACTATTTTTCGTGACTAGTATGAATGAGGTCTTAACCACCTGGATTGAACGCCGTAAGCCAGACTCTGACGGTGATCCAACGCGTGTGTTTCTCCATATCCCATCCGATTTTTTCTAAAACTGTACTTTCCCCCAGACAGAACTTTTCATTTGTATGTCAGGTAACATTTTAACATGACGTCCTTCAAAAGTTAGCTTACTTGGTGTTATTACTGTAATGTTTAGATGGTTCTTCGAATGACAAAACACAACATATTTATCAATTTTCAAAAACACGGTTAAGATTGCTCTTCTCCTATCACCTTTGAGTGTATTGTTATTCAGCGAAAAATAGCTACTTTATTTCCCACTTTTGTTATCACTAATTAGTTGAAAGATTTAAATATTATCAGGTTCGCCAATGTTTATCACTAAGTCGTCATACTTTATACTATCTGTGACACGTTGATAGATGTAAATTTATGATATTATTTGCTTTTCACAAGTTGGCAGCAATCTTCAAACAGACGAATCGCCAACAGCAAAATGTTAATTGAAGCAGTGGACTAGCCATAAAATTTAATACGGCCTGGCAAAAATAAGTAACTGATCCCTTGAGGAACTTACAGTCACAATGAGAAACTTACTCAACAAAAAAGATTCGGTATATATTTGGACAATTTTGTACTTTTTCAACTGGTCATCAGTACAAGTATCATTGCTATAAATCTCTAACCTGGTGTGCGCTTCAGATATCAGGGTAAGCAAGTTGGTAGCTTTTCAAGGGACTATTGATATGTTGATGAGGTTTTTTATTTCAATATCGACTGAAGCAGGTGTTTTATTTATCCGTAGGGGCGACCTAACTTCAGGGTTTGATTCAATTAAGCGAATCCATTCCGAAACTTACATTTCATTTTTAATGATTAAAATGTTATCAGATTGTAAATGCGAGTTTTTCTGTTTCCAAAAGATCAACGTTTCTAATCACCTGAAATTCCAAGTGATATTCCACAGGCTATCAACGGTATCTGGTAGTGACAGAGTGAACATAAATTTCCATGGTCATAAGCGTTATGTATATGCATACACTCTTAAGTAACGATAAGTCGAGAGTAAAAAACACTTGGTACAACGTTTCATAAAACCGTCTTTGAAGTGATTCAAAAACGATGCAGAATTAAGACATTTGTTGTGTGTAAACAAATGATCAGTGGTATTAAACTGTAGGGACTTAAAAATGAAAGTTGACCGACGACTGGAATGAAGACATCAGTAAAATCTTGATAGATCCAATTTAGTTAAACGGTTGCAATTACTTTCAGTGCCACGAGTCTGTTATTAGAAAAATTCGAGCAATCACCAACCATTTGCTGTTCTTTTACGTGCATTTTAAAAGATTTCATT
Organism: Paragonimus skrjabini miyazakii; assembly: GCA_014338405.1. NCBI lineage: Eukaryota > Metazoa > Platyhelminthes > Trematoda > Plagiorchiida > Troglotrematidae > Paragonimus > Paragonimus skrjabini miyazakii. The sequence continues at coordinate 192,544 of JTDE01000092.1, forward strand.
AAGAATTTTAAAATGTTTGATTCGTGGTTTCAAAAAAAAACCAAATACCCCTGAGAAGCAAAATTTTTAGTTTGTAGCAAAAACTGGAAAATAGTGAGCATTTAATTCCCAAAACATGTGTATGTTAATTCAAACAATCAAAACCAATGTTTGTATTTTGTGAATAGAACAAATTACAAGTTACAACAAAGTACTTTTGAGGCAATATTTTTGGGGTAATGTTTTTGTCTATCAGGTAAAACCATCGTAATTCCCATCTGATGACTACAATCCTTTAATTTAGTTTCAAATCTTTTGATGTCAGAAGTATCCAAACTTGAATAAAGTTATCCTGCCGTCAGAATTCTGAACTTCCCCAGTTTCAAGTTAAGTGTCTGCCGTGAATAAACTTGTTTGGTTCGTACGATACCTATAAATCAACATCTTTTATGAGTTTTCTGGTAACACATGTGAACTGGTAATGATAACAGGCTGAAATATAACGAAATACTTAATGCAAATTTTGAATGGTTTTAAACCGATTTAAGGACAAAACGATCGGTACAATATCGAGTCAAGCAGTATGTGAACGATGATATTGGGCCTGACTAAATGTTGAGCAGAAAATTGAAATCTGCTACTCAAAATAAACACGCGGATGTTTCGTGCGCAAAAGATTGTTGGTGATCAAATTTGTTGATTGACGGATAAAACTGACCGACTATCTCAGCATCAGATGCCAATCATGCAGCGCCGAGTTCCTTGACGAATCGTTTCACCACAATCGGCTATTTGGTTTCAACTGACATGCGTTTCGTTTTTCCAATGACTATAATATGCGTCACTATGTTCAGGTAGGTTTATGCTAGCTACCAACACCATTAATTATTGTACATTATTTGAATTTAGAAATATCTTGCGTTTTAACATTCAAACAGAAACTGATTAAAACTTCAACTGAATGTAAGGTCGATGTATCAGTAAAAACTATTCTACCAACAAAACAACAACACTAATTTTAAAATTCTTCAAGATATCTGAACCCCCAATTTTTCGCGTGAAAACAAATTGGTTTATGGCTACCTCTATGCATACTATTCGCATCAACCTTCATATTGTTAGGACCATCATGCACTCGCCACACAACATTTCTACAGCAAAAATACACCACCACTGACGGGACTAGGAATAGTGATCGACTTGTGGAACGCGATCAGCGACGAACCAGTGAAACAGATCATGGAATCACTCTTTCAAAAGCACATAAATCTTTTTCGTGATGTTTCGTTCATTCACTCCGTTTAGGTCAATCTACAACAACAAACCACTGTTAAAGATAATGTAGCCTTGTAGTGTGATTAATAACATTTTGGGATGAATAAATCATGCCAGCCCAGGTTGTTTCACGTTACTGGTTGACGCAACAGCTGAAAAGTGCACTGATGGACATGAACTAGGACAAAACAAGCTCCAGGTGGTAGCTCTTTTGAGAAAACCTTGATTGTACTGAAAACGAAGGAAGTGGAAATGTGAACAAATACAGTGCACAATAGTTTTCATTACAACGCCCATACTGAGAAAAGAAACGCAAAGATGCTTTCCAAATTAAATGTATAAATTTGAGTACAACGTGCAGTAAACTAAATGTACCTAGGTTTTGAGAAAACCTTCTCGGGAAACGACCATCATACTCTATTGTAGAAGTTAATAGTCAACCGAATACCTAAAAAAGCATGATCATAAGTTCATTGTAACTAAGCTAAATACAGAAATGTGAGAAATACCAGAGAAGTATAGCTAACTTGCTGCACCAAATAAATCCGGTGTCATACATGTTTATTGGTAGCACATACACGGTAACTATCAATGCGATAGTGTAACCATAGATAGGCAGTAATCAGGAGATCTTATTCAATAAGAAATCATGCCGTGAAGTCTAATTCAAGCAGTCAGTTCTCTACTCATCATCGTATCACATGAGAAAGTCGAAAAAAGAAGATTTATGGTGGGTAAATAATATATGTCAAGGTACACAGCAAACCACTGTGCTACCGTCCAGGTCAAAATTGTTTTGCGAGCCAGCGTTTCAGATAGAGAATCAACATCTCTCTGGGATGTGGAATAACTCGATCGATACCTAAATAAGCCTAGTGGTGCTTCAAAAATTGATTTGAAACTGGTCGATCAGACCTGACCAGAACTACATAACGACTGTACATTCTCTCAAATTGATCTGTCATGTAGTGATTTATTATGTATGACTTGAGCAGGAAGTCTGCTGGCCAAATACTTTTTTGTGTTGAAATGAGGCATGGAGTGATGAAAGAATAAACACATGTAGTAACAAAAAAAGAAAGAGCGTTTTAGCATACATCTTAATTTTGACACGTGAAAATGGACTGAATTTCTAAAGGTTGGCAGTTTCACACCGCGATGTGATATAATAGAGTTGGTTGGACAAACACTTCGTGGATTGCTCTAAAATGCAAGGGGATAAATATTGAAGTGAGACACAAAAATTGTCAGAGAGAATATCAGCTGCCGATTTACAGATTTTAGAAACAACGCTGAAAGAGGTAAAGATGACTTCAGTAATTTTACAAAAATTTCAGATGTCAAACTTTAGAGAATACAGAAGAAAAATTAGTATGACTACATAATGGAAGCGATATAAATAATCAACATCGCCGGGCGTAGTATAGCGAAATAATTGGCACTGGTCACGGGAAGGCTCAAAAGGCTCACTACAAAACAATTACTGGTATAATGGACTAGCCTTACATTTGATAATGGGACTTGAAAAACGGTTGGTCGCACGTTGTCTTGCCTGGCGAATTTCACTGCATCCCGTCAAGTACACGCTAGGTTTAATGTTCAATTATAGAGATAAATAGGTTGATGTGAATACCGCGTCATCTGCCTGAAAAAAACGGGGAGGCAGTTGTGAAATCAAGCAGCCCTGTTTAATAGCTGACAACATCTCAATCAGAATTTTTATTAAACCCGCCCACGGTTATGCAAGTAGCGAGTTTGTAGCGTAACTAAAATTTTCCAGTTTTGTTGTCAGCCTTTATTTAACCAACATCTAAACAATCCTTAATAAATATCGTTAGAGTAACTAACAAAAAGTGTTGTTAACATAAGATAACGTTTCAGTAAAATGCGTGAACTATACGATTTGTTCTAAACATATTGTAACTTTAAATTTTAAAGGCTTTCCAAATTGTGAAAATGTTTGAATTTTTGTTGTTGTGAATGCAAAACGCTTGATCTGGAAAGTTCTTTTTATGATGGAAATTCAGCACAAGATATATGAAACCATACAATCATGAACAAATCAATAGTGTGCACATCTACCATGTCTCCATATCAGTTGGAAGTAGCACATCACCACTGTCCTTGCTGACACATCCCGCACAGTTCCTACTTAAATTTTCAATCATCGCATTCAACCCCTTCTTTTCTTGAAGTTAGGAACAAAAGTAATGTCTGTGTGTTTAACTTATGTCATACTACCAATTGCTGGCGTTGCGCATCTTATAATATTGTGCAATGTTCGATTACGCCCATGAAGTTTTTCAGAAGCAGTAAAGTATCCTGAAGACTTGTTGCTTAATCGAGTATTGTGTTGGGGTTCCAGTGAAGTGTCCTTTTTGCTACGCATTAAATACAGAGGGAACTTGAATGGACTGGAGTCGACCTTCAAAAATCCGTCAACTGGATATTGACTGGTTTGGTGGCCTGAGAAGGATGTAATCTGATTTTGTCGAGGTTGTGGATATACCTGAAGAGATTTTCAACGAGTCAGAGCTAGTATTATTTGTATACCTTGACTCATCTGAGCGGCAGCACTAATGCTGATTTGACAAGTGAATGAATGAAAGTATGCTTTAGATAACTTGGTCAGTAACTACTTCGGTCAATGAGAACCGAATGTGCATTCCTCATTATCTCATATTCTTTGAAATAGCAAAACAACAGGGCACATTCGTAGCGTTATTGAGTGATGCAGGTTAAGCGATTAGATATAAAATCTGTCCCAGGTTGAACGTTTCAAAGTGCAAAAACATTCACCTCATCCATAACGTTGAATAATGGGTCAAGTTGGAAAAACTGCTAATATGATTACAATATATGGCACGTGTCTCTTACTCGACGAACTAATTTTTGCAGGTTTATTTCAACAGATTCATGGGGTGTACGACTCCAGTCTAACTGAGTTTCAGCGAAACTGTATCTGAAGACCTAATTGCTGACTCTCAATAGAACAACAGTGTTATAATAACCATGGTGTATATTTATTCCTTAATCGTGCTACAGAGAGCTGCGCAGATTAGAAACCTACACTAGATTTATAGGCAAGTCAACGGGGACTGCTTACTTTGCGGGCGTAAATCACTTCTACGGATAAAGTTAGAAAGTCAAAATAAACATGATTATGCCCTCTTAATTGAACACTTTTCCATAGACACTTTTTTACATCGGCATTGCTCAAAAGAACTGCATTTCTTCTACTGATAAAGTAAATGAAAATTACTACTGTGTTTCCTTCACGAGAATTGGATCTCCAAAAAGCTGAGTTAATAATGCACTGTATGTTAATCGATGGTTAGAATAATAAGCGTGTACTTGCTCTCCTCTTCAATAAATCATTCAGTGAACTTGAGTTACACGACATAGTTACCCTAGTACAACATTCTTGGAATATATTTAATTAAAAGCTACAGTTCCTGCCAAATGGAAAATCCACTGAATCAATTTTGTGGCTACTTCAAGAATAGAAAGGCTGTGCACAATTCGAGCCAAGTAAGGAACAATTAAAGCAAACATATTCACGAAGCTGATTAAAGGTGCAGAAATATATTTTGTGAGTTTCAGGTGAGAAGTATAAGTTATGTCGGGTGAAATTTTGGTGGAAATATTTCGGGCATTGGGAAGCTATGAAAAGTATAGAATTGATATATCAGTTAAGGAAAATTTAAATCCGGTGTGATAGCTGCTTTAAAACCTAACACAGACTATGCGATATTTTCATGGCAAAGGTAGATAGGCTAGGTCCGAATATTTCATGCAGAAGCAACGTTAATAAATCAACTGACCAGACGATGCAAAACGGAAAGAGTCTATCAAACAAAACACTGACCTCTGTATCACTTCAATGATAGCGCCACTAACATAAATTGACCACGTCATGAAATAACTCAGAGTAATTTACAGGTATTTGAGGATAACATGTCAAACCGGCAGTTGATCATTTGTCTTTCATAAAGGAAAATTGAATATAAACGTACTGTGATGTACTTAACAGAAGGTCGGGGATGTAGATTATTTCAAATTGATGTGTTATGATTTACAATGCTGCACTGAGACTCACTTGACTGATTGACTGAATTGTCTAGGAAGAAGTCAAAACTACTGAGGAGATTATTCAGTACACAAAAAGGTGCAGTATGTACGTTTACTCAACATCGTGTGATCAACATTTGGTGTGATGACCCTACAAATGAGAAAAAAGATCACAAACATATTTGCGCTCCGGAGAAAACCTGACTCAAAAGTGAGTGCAAATGAGTCCTAACCAATAATCTACTTATACCAAGCACGATTTATGAAGCGACCACGTAGAAAAGAGAGGATTCAAAATTGAACACGAACGTAGCTAAGCAACTGAGGTATTGTTTCTTTATCAGTTCTGGCAACTGTGCTGCTGGAGTCCACAATCTTAGGGGAACAGCTTTTGGACGGTTATCAACCTTTGATATAGTAAAATGAAATGGACTAGCAGGAACATTAACAGCAAAACTTAGGCAAACTGATTATGGTCCGCTCAATCGCCCGAGTTTAAGTACGCGTGAAAATTAGTTCTGCAAAACTTACCACTCTTGTAGACATGCTCAGAATTCCATAAGATTTTACCATTTCTAAGGATTAAGACAATGCATACTAGTCTGAAACAGTTAGAAATTTTATGGTCTTAAGCACCTATTGGGCAACTAAGCCGCAGGTTATGATACAAACTTCATATGTTTCAGTAGAACAATTATTAAACCGTTAGGTCCATTTGTTCTATGGAACTTCACTCGACTAATTTCCTTGTAACCGGCTGAGCTATCAATGGAGCAATAGTAAGGATATACCCTACTGATGAGCTCTTACTAGGACAGAACTTGAGTTTAATGCTACTCTTGAAAGGGGATGGTCGAAACTTTTATGAGAGTGTGAAGGCAGCAATTAGTTGTGTGATGTTACAATTTAGAATAGATTGGTATAGTGTGGATTTAACAATAAGGCACTGCCGGATTGCCTAGTCGAATAGCATTCGTCTTCTGACCAGATTGGGGTGGTTGACCAAAATTGTGTGAATTATGCAAAAGGTCTGCTTTGGGTCTACGCTGTGGTCCTTATCGGCAAGAGGTGCAACTACTGAGCTGTTAATGGATTTAGTCAAACCGGTCTCGAACTAGGCAGGATGATGTTTTTGATTTGTTTAGACAAACACCTAGTCGTTCGGTCTGCATATTCTGCTGTACGAAAGCAAGAGAAGGAATACGCAAGCACAGATTAATCGATGACAGACACTTTGTCTTTGAGACTCAAAGTAATCAGGGGTGAAGAAGTGAACCAGCTCCGTAATATGGCCGCTCAGACGGTGGGTCTAAGAGTCCGATACAATCAACGGTTCAGTCTTTCACGATATCACTTTCAAACGGAAGACGCATGAAGATTACGTAGTCCGGTTCTTTGTTCTCAAAAGTAGTTCGTACTAACCCTTTCGTTGCCGTGGCCAAATGTCACATCACCAACGTCATCCTCGACTTCTGTGATCTAACTGTGAGCGGATCTGTAAAACATCCGTCACCAACACCAGTGACTCGTTGTTTGAATGAATTAACTCGGTTGTTTGGAAGTTTGTACCCTATCATACGGATCATTAGTACTTTCATTGATATTGATTTAATTTTGCTGGGCATATATAATTGTATTGATCTGGTGGGTAATTTTTGAAAAACAGTTGTTTTTCACTGCTACCGCAGTTCATTGTGGAGAAATGATTGTTAATTTTTCTGGTATACTGTAATCAACATGTTAGCTCGAATGGTCTGCTGTACCAGGTGTATTAGACTTGAGGCGTATGAACAGTGAATCATTTCTCTGGACTGTTTAAGGCTTAATAAGCCCTGCCTTTCGCAATTCTTGCGCACTTTTAGTACTGAATATATGAGACATTTTATATTATCTCAAAACATTACTGTGCAAAGGTAGTAGGAAAAGCTTAATCATAACTATTATAGAACCACAATTTTACAAAAATATAAAAGCATATAATAATTTACGGAAATGATTAATTTTTTAGTACTTCGTTAGTTTCTTTCTTTTGACAGCTCTCGTCAAACTCATTGGCATGAAGTTCAGCGAATGCTCATTAAAGGCAACGGTAATACAGATTGAACATCGCTTATCATTGCTTGCAGTCGTCGCATTCCAATGGGCTTTCCAGTGGGCCCCTTTCAGAAACATACACTAGACTCGAGTTTTGCACTGATTAGAGCTCGTCAGTAGTGTTATCCTTACCACGGCTAGCACTAGAACTCCGGCCACGCTTTTATAAGACAACCATGTTGACTACTGTGCCAAGAGCTTCATATTAAACACGACCGAATTAAAAAATGTGATAGCTCAGCCATTCGCTTGTGAGCAACGTTGTTAGTGTTATTCACAAAACAACGTGCTTTGTCAGCTGATAAGCATAGATGTCCCAGAATAAGTACTGCAGATCTCAAAATTGAGACCAAGTGTTCGGTTACATTTAGATAACAGCTGCTGGATGACGGTGTCAATAATTTCAATTTATGACCAGTAGGAATCCGCCGACTAACTGATTAAAGCGTATGTTAAAACACTTACAATGAGCATAGGACAGTTCCTAAATGTGGAAAATGACATCATAGTTAGCATGTCGGATTTTATGAGATTTTTAAGGTCTTTAACAGTTGTCTAGATGAACTTGTGACTAGTTGTCCGTAGCCAATTGAGCAGACGTTTATTTCCGGTCATTCTCATTAGGTAGTAGCAACTGACTACTAAACATGAGAGTTATATGTGAAAAACGTAACCAGTCACGTGGGTTATTAATAAATATCACAGACACCAGTTGATCACACCCTATTAGAGGTGGGTGGGGTTAGTTCACGGATGTGCAAGACTGACACACGTGCTGGTTATGAACCACGTGGTTGTCAGCGTCTACAGGCTATCAACTTTTTATACGTTAGTATCGTTCATTCACCATTGAAAACAGTACATTAATTTTTGTGGCGTTTGACAATTTATCCATTCTTGATTTTGGACAAACACAGTTATCGAAGCTGCTGTATAATTCTGAAGCCGTTTGATCCGTTAACATGGTTTCACAGACCACGAGGGACCCTTTGCCATATGTTCACTTTTAATAGTGGCTGTATTTGCAAAACGAATTTCTCTTCCAAAAATATAGCGAACAAAGTTCAGTCCTGAAAGCAAGATTTTATGTATACGTTTAAATCATAGCTGATTTTCATCCCATTTTTGCGTCTTTCAGTTAAGTTAGACATAGTAGACGTTCCATATTGAGGACAGGCAGACAAATGTTAGCATGTTGCCCAGAGGTATGTCTTTGGGGCGCTTATGACAATTCCTTGATGGTGACAGCAGTCCTCTGTCTTGAGAAAAGCCCGCGTGACTGGACCATTTAGTCATCAAGGTGGTAACCTGACTAAAATTGCGACTGGACAAAACGAATTTACTTCAAGTAGTCACTTTAACCACGAGGAGATTTAGACTTGCCAGCTGATGCCAAAAACTCTGCTACAGCAACATAGGTGGCTGCACTCTGAAAGCGCTTCCAGATCCCGCTATCGTACAATAAAGTACTAAGTACAAAAAATTGGCGCAACGCCATCTTTGCCATTATAGTCAGCAGAAAGTTTCTTTCATACTGGTGATGAGATTACGGTGAATGAGGAATCTGTCTCGCTGGTGCCCTATTCGAGTTACACGCTGAGGGAAGATGTATTACAATGTGTTGGCCCTAGGTAGACAAATGTCTGCATCATTCATAGAGTGTGTTTATCAGTACCAACACTCGGAATGTCACTGGCTTTGTGGTTCATCAGATATTTAACTCCTTATGACCTATGAACGGTTTGCAAATTATTAGTTCTAGCGCAGCTTAGCTAACAGATTGTAAAACTCTTTTAGTATAAGAAACAAAGCAGGCTTTGTCTGTTCTTCTGTGGATCTGCTAGCTTTTAAATTACATTGCGATTGTGTGCAACAGGATAAACGATTAGGTATAGTGTACTAGAGATTGTTCATTTGAACAGTCACTGGGTAAGTGCTGCGGACCGCTTTTTTCTTATAAATCTTGACCACATCGGCGTCCTGCAATTTGTAAGGAAATGTTCAGTTGATCAACATTGAGAAGGACGTCGATAAAGATGGTTATGCAAAATGAGATGCATAATTATGTTGAAAAGTTCACAATAATACTTGGTTCAAAAGTGTGTACGTCAAACAAGTTCAAAAACCGTTTATCTACTGTTTATATTTAATTGCAGGCGCACCAGAGCAGAAGAAATAATTTTCTATGCAGTTTCAGATAGGGTTTTCTGTGCATCAAATTGAAAACGGTCTTTTCGACAGTGTGCCGAGCGTTAAATATTATCAAGTTCATGTATCGTTTGTAATAAAATTGTTATTAATTGAGTAGAGGATATCGAAAGATCAGACTTTAAAATCTACACGTTTGACGTAGTTCTGTTGCATAAAAACAAGTTTACACCGTGCTTGCAGATCAGAACGTACAATAACCTTGTCAAAACCAATCATCAGCTTCTAAATTGAATGTCGGTTGTTCTGGAGGAACATGCTGACATGGACGATATATACATAGTACATAAGTTTACCTCAGCGTAGTGTTTCGGTTTTATTCAAGTTGTCACTTATTGTAAAATGTCTCGTTGTTAGTGTACCAGTTCAGTGCACATGAAAAACACAGTGGATAAAAACAAAATCAAAGCGGTCAAAGTAGTTGTCAGGAGTAATTAGTATCCTAAATGGAACTGTGGAGTGATTTTTATGAAATTTCGGCTCAACTTCTTCACAGTACGAAAAAGTTTACGCTAAATCATTTGGAAAACTAAATGTAACTCATGGTTATAAGACTTAAAAGTTGGGCACGCTTGCGTTAAAAGAGCATAATCGACCTCTCTGTTTATAAATTTAAAACATTGAGTTTTGTTAATCTACTTAGTCAAAACAAAGAGAAGATATATATCGCAAGTTGTGAACATTTTGATTTACCCTCATCAGTCGCCAACGTAAAACTAGCAAATTTTATACAAACGGCGTATAACAACAACAGTTGAATGAACCAACCACATAGTTCTGAACTTTCACGCGCTAATAGTCCAATCATTTCCATGACAAGGAGATTGATTGCGTCAGCACCCTTTGTGCACGTAAAGTGAAACCGAAAGTGAAAAAGCGCGCGTCGTATGCTTTTGAATCGCGGCTAATCCATGTATCCTTCCCTTGTGTTGCAGAGCCGACGATTTGTGCAATCTCCGAAGAAGAGGCCGCAAGTGAAGACAAACTACCTGAACGAACAGTGACGTAATGTTCCATATTGTTCTTTACCCCCTTTCTTACTTTTGTAGTAGTGTTACGTGTTCTTGATAAACGATTTCTGGCGAATCCTCGTTCTCCCTCTTATCGGGTATACTACATTTTGGCGACCCTGCCAGGATCGAAAACAAAGAAGATGCTAGAGTAAAAGAGGTATCATTATCAAAAGAAGAGTGCCGTAAAAAAGTGGTATCTGGAAAATGTATCAGGATTAAGAGAAAAATGTGTCAAAGTAAAAGTAGGTGTATAAAAAGAGGTTACAAGTAAATGGGCGAAGTACCCACAAGCACTATGTTCCCTGTCAACATGAGCACCAGCCGGCTTGTAGAGGGTTTGGAGCACTGGGGACAGAGCTCAATGAAGAGGGGAGTTGTGTAATGTGCGACCGAAACCAGCAAGCGCGCACTAGTTGAATTTGAATTGGTGAAGGAGCGTGATGCTGTGTTGTCGGCGCCGTTTTAGTTGTTGTTTGTGTAAGTCGTGTGCATGGCTTACTGGGCCTTTGGCTCATGCTTGTTCTTGTTGTTTCCTTTTACAGAAGTTGTTGGAACCCCTACTTCAGAAGAACGCTGTCCCTCAGTGTCTCCACATTGCCCCACAGTTGGTCCGAGAGTGTAACGGTCAACCCGAGTAGAAAAAGCCGGCTTGCATGCTACAGTGCACACGAAACTGGCCGATGTTGTTTGATTAGCATTGCCTCGCTAATCGCCAACAGTTTCGGGTTGCGATTATGTAACAGTGTTTTGAACGATTTGACAGGGTCAACTATGTGACAGGTTGCTAAGGTGTGCTTGGCAATCGATGAAGCCGGGGTCTTTGAGCTTGTTACAGTCAGTAGGTCGTTTTATGAGATTGCAGTTGATAACCACTTAGGAATGTGCTCCCCCATACGTTGAGTCAAACGCCGATCTGTCCTGTCTATGTAGACGTCATTGCAATTGCAAGTATATTACGTGGGAGATAGACTGATCAATTGAGTGTGTATCACCGCTATGAACAGCCAAGCCCCTAGTGCTTAGCAGGATGCGTAATTGTGCAGATGGGTAGGTGCGTTGCTAAGCCCACGTAATATACCGGGTCAACTTCCTCACGATACGAGCAATTTTACGCTAAATCATTTGGAAGCTGGATATAATTAATGATTATAAAACATAAGAGTTGGCCACGCTTGCGTTAAAAGGCAATAATCGACCGCTCTGTTTTTGTCAACCAATTCTAAGTTTTTATAGACCAAAAAAGATAACAGCTGTTTTATAATGCTCACTGGATAAACTTCTTCGTTTTGTCCGGACTGATAATTTGTAGATTGAGTGGTTTCATGAAATTTGCACTTCAGGCCAGGTCCGTGCATATTGTAACAAGTTAGCCGGTACCTGCAGTTAAATTGCTCCTGGCGATTTAGGGAAATTTACTCAGTAGCGCGTATTCGACAGTTCTAGCAACGCTTATTCAGACGGTCGTGTTAATGAGACTATCTTCTAAGTCCGAAAACGTCAGAAAAGGCTATTGAAAGGATTGGAATTCATACGGTACTGTTTAGTTCAGTTACAACAATGGTACTATCTCACCTTGAATGTAAGTCAACCGGGTACACAAATAATCCAGCAAGAGTTCGAAATGAGGCAACTAAACAAGTGTTTACAAACAGCCAGCAGTCAACTGGGAATGACCTCAGTAAAACAACCGGGGACAGAAAAAGATGAGAGCGTGTCAAACAACACCAAGAAGGAAAGTTTTAATAGATAAGTAATGACAGTTATAAAAGAGAAGAAAGCAAACATTTTATGTGCAGTTATGATACAAAATTCATCATGATTGTTTATTGCACACAGCAAAGACAAACGAAGGCAAATTAAGGATCGGCCTTCTACAAACAAACCTCAGCGGATTCATTGTTAAGCATCATACCAGACAGAAGACGACAAACGTACCAAGCGGACTTCAACAAATCCAATACCTACCTTCAAAGCACTTGGTCTGATACACTGAACCACAGTGCCGCTAGTGAGATTTCGTGGCTGCTACCTGAGGTTCTACTTCCGCCCTGCTGATTTTCTAAACACTTTGGCAGGCGTTTTTGAGAGGCATTTTCATATATAATCCTTATTTAGTTTAAGATAAATCAATCTGTAACTCTACTTTCTGTCTATCCCACCCTTGTTTAAGTTGTACTTCCTTACTCACCCAACTTCTTCTCCTCCTCTTGTTGAAACGTTTCCAAGAGAATATATCTGCTGTCTAAATTTATCACGGTCAGAAATACTGAGGGCCGACTACTTGAGCACCGCTGAGCTACTACGTTTCATAATAATTGAATCAACTTGTTACCTGTTGCTCAGGCAAGCACACACACTAAAAGAATGCATAGTTTAGTGCCTAATCGATTAAGTTCTAACCGTTGTGGTGTGCTGCTCTATCGTTTTTAACTGGGTACTTCACTGCAGTGTGACACTTAACTGACAGGCTTCAGTAACTATATGTTCCCCGTTTACAATCCTAAAATTCCCTTGTAAAATTTGTAGTAAAAATTTAGTGTAGTTAACCTGATGATGAATAACTGTGAACGAGGTTGTTCGCCATGCAGTATTTTATTTGGGTAGCTATTATAACTCTTGTGCAAAAATAAACAACCGCAACGAATAGTCAACGGAAGACGATTCCATATAACTCTATAAAAGTACCATTCCATGACTCGATTTGAAGTGTAATATATCCTTCTGACATTTAGTTTTCCGTGTGAATGTCGCTTACCTCGTGTCTTCATATGTTGGACTACAGGGACATGTGAATTGTAATGCCTGGTATCGCCACTCTTTTATTGGTGTACTCCTGTATGCTTAAAGCTAGGTTTTATGTTATCCGACCGTTAACTTTGATCACCATGTTAAAACATCGATAAACAAGTGGAGAATCCCAATAAATGACAGGTTTATCTAAAAAGCCCCTAGATAGCCAGTTCGATGAATGGATTTTTGAAAAAGAACAACATTGTCCCCTCATCTTCTGAACCACAAAGTTAGTTTACGTTTTGTAAACAATTATACAAACACATTTCCTTTAAATTTGATGATAGCCAGCTGTAACCTCCTGGCCATGGAAATCTTTAGAGCCTGCCACGATATCATCTAACCAGTACGTTGTTTTCACCAATAAATAAGTTACTTACATACTGATGGCCCTTGGAATTGCGTCCTTGGTAGCTAAGTAGTGATGAAAACAAGAATAAAAAAATACTTTGAAACTTTACCTGAATGCACGAGAATGGACTATTAAAACAGTGAAGTCTGAAACTTTTGATGCGAATAAAACATGCTTGAAATATTGAATCGTTATCCTAAGGGTAGTTTTATAAGATTCACATACAACAAAACTGAAGTTTGATAATGTTAAAAACGTATGACCATTTTACATGGGAACGTAAGTGAAATAAATCGTACTGGTTCTCCCATTCCATTACCATATTTTATAAGTATCAGGGTTAAAATACATTCCTATGAACTGTGTGCATTTCTGCCAAAAGTTGGAAGTAAATATCTTGCTTCATCTATCACTCACTTAATACTGAAGTCAAACAGGCTAGAAAGATGTCATAGCTCGTTTCCAGAAATTGACACAGACGAGTTCAGGTTTGCTTAACAAGTTTGCTTAACACTATTCATTAGTAATACAATTTCTATGCGCAACAGTGGCGCTGGTGGATTCCAGTGTGAACTGTTCAAGAAATCCTGCCTGGGCAGTCGATCCCCTGAATCGTTTGGTGGATTCCATATGAGAAAGTGGGACGGGTGGGTAACCGGGTCCAAATGTGAAATTTCCCAGCTCCTGACGTGGCTTCGTAGCTCACCTGGTAGAGCGCTTGCCCCGTTGCGGCATGTTGTTTCTGTCGCTGGTTCGAATCCAGCCGAAGCCCTGACTTTCAACAGTTGGGTCTCATCTAAAATCAGGAAAGACTGCAGTGCACTTTGCTCTTTTTTCTTTCTGGGTGGGAGCTGTTTATATTCAGAAGTTACGGAAAAACTGGGAAGGTAAACACGTGGTCTTGAATAAAACCGTCAATGACTGAAGTTTGAAGACCACACGATGTCCACCCGGCCGTTATTAAGACGTCTGTTGATGTAATTGAAAATGCACACGCATTTTTGACTTCGTGCAAGCTAGAATTAATCATGCATGATGGTTCGACTCAGATTGGTTAAGACTAGCTTCTTTTTAGCGCGAAATATACAAAAGAAACAAACGTAACTCGACTAGCGAGTTCAACGCGTTCAAGATGCTTTGAGTGCGTATTTTATGTTTGAGATCACATTTTTACAAAAACCTTGACGATCCACATTATTGCAGCCAGGCGGTCCAGCCTTGTGGCAAGTCACGCGCTCCTGAGTTTGGTTTACAAACGTCAGGTCTCGATAACATGGTTTACTCAGCGAATTTCCATCCCATGATCAGTCTATCAGTTTTCGACGCAGCTAACCATTCAAGGCGATGGACAGTAATCAAGAGAAAATAACAGTCCAACCGTAAGTGGGTCGTCTGTGCATACATGACACCTAGGCCATACGTTTACGGTCTTCTTTGTACCTTCGCAAGGGACAAATCTCTCATCACCGACTAGACATCTCCAACTGACTGTGGTAGATATCTTTGCCTGCGCCATATCAGTTTATGCCGTCTGAAAGAAATTTCCAGTTACGTTCACCTTTCCAGTTATGTTCATGTACCAAGTTCTGCGTCATTGAATTACTGTTTTCAGGAAGTATTCAGGCTGACTTCACCCACTGAAATTACTTGCTCACTAGTATTCACAAATCTGATGGTCACAAGTCTGTTGCTTGGAATCTGCCTAAGTAAATGTCAAAGCGTAAAACGAATGTTGTGCATGAAAACTGAAATAGTCGAATTTTCATTGTGATGATGAGCCAATTGGCAATAAGGGGAAGGATACAACATTGAAAAACCTATTTCTAACTTGTTGCAGTTTTTGCCGAAACGTGACGAAAGTTTATTATCTGAGATGCACCCTTTCCATGATATTTGCAGATGGGGAAAATTTGATAAAGACTCGAATAATTTCCATTCATCTGTTGAATTTAAAAGTAGAGTTGAGCGTGAACTATATAACTTGCATGAACTACGGTTCCATGATTATCTATGAAAACGGCTGAAAGTAAACAGAATTTACTGTTATTATCAATACTATTTTCGCCATTAATTTTCCCCGAAAATATTGATAAAACTAGACTAGTGACATATTGTATAGTCCTTTCTCTGGGAACAGAAGAGTAGTCCAAAAATATTTATTATTGGTTACCCACGCCAATGTCATTTGACTGCTTCGTCAGGAGATTCAAACATTACAGCTTTTGAAAATCATCTGTTATGCAGGCACATGCGTTGTTCATAGATTAGGGATTGGACTTCATACGGGAATATCACAGAAAAAAACACATGGAATTCTTGTGGATGGAAGAAACTGCTGACCAGCTAACGTTGAAATTAAATTAAAACCTGAGTATTACTTAACAAACAAGTACATTAATGGATTGGCCATATCCTGTGCAAATGGTGAAGGTAAAATACCATTACGTTAAGTAGAAGTGACGGGAGGAAGTGGTGGAAGAATGCAGAAAAACTATCTCAATTGTGCCTTTTTTATTTCGGAGACTTGCATCCATTATTCATACGATAAACGAATCAAGAAGTCTGGCTTCTGGAAATCGTATCGAATAGTCTCGACTCTAATTTTCAGATGATGTTCGAACACATTTCAGCAGAACGTAAATTAAAGACCTTGAATATATACATTTGTTGATGGCATGTAATATTTCGTGTTGCAGTTCACTCTCAGTTGTTTTAAACTCAGACTTGTTTCATTGAGTTTTGTAAAGTATGATACTGAATGATTCTGTGTGGCAGCTTTTGGCGATACTGTCAGCGATATTGTCAGCAATTAGACCATAAGTCTATTTTTCATTGCAAATTGTTTCACTTGCCTAAAATATTGATTTCTGTTGGCAAGCATGCAAGCATTTGTGAAACAGATACTCTGGATCTTCGCCGGCTATTTTATGAATTTTAGCACAATCTGTTCAACCGACTGAGTGTTAACAGACTGTACTAATCAAATATATTCAATATATGACTACTGGGATAGTGCTTGTTTATAATATTATTCATACGATATCAACGAACTTGAGAATCTTAATCGAAAGATAACCCTGTGTAACAATAGAAAACCCTGCATCTATGTGGACATAATGGTAATCCAGGTATGTGGGCGTCAAGAAGTAAACTGTTTGATATGCCGCGCCAGTATACAGAGCAAAGCGAATCAGTGTAGGTGTAAGTAATAGGGCGAGTTGACGTGCATCACATATGTATTCCTGATGCACTAATAAACTAGACGTGTACGCAGTACGTGCGTACATACTGATAAGTAAGTCGAACGGTGTTCACCTTTTTTGCCCATGTGCAATTAAAGGTTCGCTTAGTTGAAAATATCTGAGTTGATCAATACCTCATCGTGTGGCAATGTCTGTTGGTCGAATGAAACATCAATGATTAGCAGCCAGTTACTCAAGCATTTAACTGCAATTCTGCCTGTGGAGCGTGAAAACCAGTATCGACGTGTAATTACTGGTAGCAGCACCGTTGTATTAATGATACCAACTGTTTTATCATCATAACAGGGCTGTTTTAAACCAACGTTAGTAAAACATTAATTCGAGTTGCACTGATGCATAAAGAAAAACTTTGTGATTCAGAGAACACAACCGAAAAATTCGCATACATGCAGACTAGCAACTGAAACTCATTTGTAAGGATACATCAGCTGAGGACATCACAGTAGCCCTGCAGAAGTTTCCAACCGAGGAGGCTAGAAACGTTGAACGAATAATGACACACCGGACCAACGATTGCACTGGAAATGGTGGACGGAATTGTGAACACTGAAGATGAAGTCTAACCATGGAACTTGCATTTCTACACCAACGTTATTTACATTCACTTTTAGCCGATAGTTTCGCCGGTTTTGCTTATTATCCTGCCTCTAAGATTGAGGCTTGACATTGTTAAGTTCTGAAAGTTCACCACTGTAATGACACAAAATACTCGTCAGCCCTAACGACTCAGTTATGAAATGGATGTCATAGAAGCCATAAGCAGCACCTACATTATTTCATCGAAATCATTTGGAGAACGTATTAACGGTCAAACAGAGTACACCATTTTCTCGTCAGCCTCAGCAAGTTTCAACCAATTTGGCGGAAACAACTCTCACGCATCCTACTTAATTCTGATAACAGTTAATAACATACTATTTTCAAAGTTGAAATCGTGAGGCAGCTCATTCATGACAGTTTAATGTTATATGTTATCCGTTTTTATCTAGTAAGATTGTCTGTGAGCAAGAAAATCGGGTACTTTTGAACGAAATATATGTAAACAAATGCGTTCATGTCGTTGTGGTTAAAACTGATAAAGCGAGCCGAAAAAACCAACTTGCAACTTATGCCATTGTACAGTTTGACAGTATGCTAAACTCAAGCACCGATTTAAACCCGAGATAAACAGTAAAACTAGCGCAGCCGGTCACACAGACCTCTGGTGTATCGCGCACCAGTGAGATGTTGCAGTCTGGCGCTAACCACGGCGATGTTCAACGCCACTAAATTCAAAGCAAACACTGTAGCTAACCAGTTTAGTCAAAAATTGTCCCGCCACATCTGTCTGAGCCTTGAAAAAATATAGCAAATACGTCAACAAGGTATTTGCAGTGGATAGCTGTTCGTGTGCATACACACGCACGTGTAAACTTTCTCATTTTGATCAGTAGACTGCTTACTACAGCACGTCACTCTGTAATAAACGGATCGTACTTATATCTGAGTCGGAATTTAACTCTCTAATGTTTAAAACGTGTGCATAGTTCTAGAAATACACTCACAAACGTGTTTAGCATAGGCTGTCATTATATAAATTCACCTACCTTAGGCAATATGATTACTTTATGGCCTGACTAAAATTATGTCATTGGGGCTTTTGTTTGCTTACCGCCACAACTGATGGTAGTGAATTTATCCATCATGTACTCACGTTTTGTAATAGACGGACTAGTTTGCAATAAATAGGCAGGAATTGTTTCTTGTTTTAGTTCACAAACTTACAGAATACGTTTCCTGAAATTGATCGATCCAGAAAACAGTGACTTGTTTGATCTCAATAGTAAAACTGAAGTTCGCCTACGTTTATGCGGAACTTCGAAAATTTTGATAGTATACAGTTTAAGCAGGTAAGATACGGACAAAGCAATCTAATATCACTTTTTGAATAAATGTACAACTTTATTCGT
>JTDE01000092.1:229737-261601 GCA_014338405.1 Paragonimus skrjabini miyazakii
CTACCATTATGTGTTGGATTGATGGATTTTCAAAATAACCCACCGTACCTGTCAATACTCCGTCTGACTGAACACCGTATACAGAACACCGCACCTGGCTGAACAAAAATCAACGTACTGAGAGTGAAACCGTCCAGGATAGAACAACGTTTCTGTAAAAATATCAGCCAAAGTTCCAGGCAGAACTGTATGGACCGAACACAGCACAACCACCTCAAAGTATCCTTGAATTATGGAACGTAAACATTTTTGAACGAGGTACGTAGGTTACCTGCGCTGCGATGTAGAACGTATTCCTAATAGTTGACCAAATAGCAGCCCGTGAATAAACTGAAATGCTATAGCCTCGTACTTCACTGCGTTCACTGTATCGCTTACCCTTCAGACTGGACACACAAGCTGTTCTATTGAAATTCGTATATCGTACTACCGAATGAGCAGTCCGTTCACCACATTTCAATAGATTGCCATATATGTGCCCTGTGCTCGATGTAGTTGAGCTAAGTCGACCGAGCCTGTAACAAGTTGAGTGGACGATATTGGGTAATATTTATAAGATTAGCTGATACCGATAATTAGACATTAATAACAAAAACAACTCACTTCATTCGCTCTGGGCGAGGACATGCGAAATTGATGCACTTGAATCCGTCTACAATTGAGGGTCGTATTTTCCTCAGAAGACAATCGACCGATGTTGGCCTTCCGTGTCTATTCTTTTGTTTGAACGTATATCTCGGAACTAAGCAACAGTTTTTCAAAAGTGCTATAAGGACCGCTGCCATTTTAAACACATAAAACACAGCACCGTCAGTAATAATTCCGTAGATGCTAACAACCCTGGGTTTGGTGAAGTAACAATGCTGTGTTTTTGAATACTTCAACTTCGACTTGATTAACTTCCACAGACATAATGAATAAATCATCGTTTGACCTTCTGTGCCCAAAATAAGCTGGTTAAACCAGTCATGGTTGAGGGGAATGAAAAAGATCTTGACAATCTTCCGCACGGACAGCTTCGCACAACACGGTACTTAATATCCTTGTAGTTAACCAGTTATCCAGAGTTGTTCAGTTCTTATACCCATATGCCCATATAACCAACAGTTTTCCCTACTTGGTTGCGGCCCAAAAAGCGACAAGGTAACAGGCAAATCGAACAGATTAATTTCTTCTATCAAAAGTTCCGAACGATGAGCAGAATACTGTCTACCGGGGACAGTTTGTATGGCTGAAGTCTCTACTATATGGGCCGTTTGTTACTACAAGTGGAATGAGATGCATATCTTTCGGAGTCAACAACTTGTCTACACGTTCCCATCAACTTTGAAGTTGTGTGACACGAAAGGTAGACAGTGTGGTGTGCAGCGCTCAGCCTGCAAGGATCAGATGAGCACATTTACCGTGAACTGCGGCGTCTTTGCACAAATTCGTACTTTCACAGGTATGTTTGATAAACACCTGCTCAGAATAAATAAACAAATTTTCTGTTGCTATAGGCATCCCGACGAACATTACATGTGTGATAGCTGATAAATAATGATCAGTCATACAGTCAGTATTTCTAACCTTTCTCTACCTGTAAGCTTCGCCATTTCATCCGACCCATTTAATTCCATGAAACCATATGTGTTACCCGGGAGATATCCACTCAGCCGGTAGCCGATTATGATGAGTAAGCTAGACTTGTATGCCTATTCCGATTCAGCATGTTAGATTAATTATATGAACGTTAACGCACTACAAGGTGACTGTAGGTTGGTTCACGTGCGAGCTATTATCTGATACACTCGAATGGATGAGTTGATCTTTCTTGTATAGATGATCAATAGTTTAATCCATAGACAGCTATCAAATGAACCACGAAAGTACTGACTAGTTAGAAGACAAATGAATTCAGATAGGTGAAAGGTAAGGACAAGTGAGAAATATTGATTGCACAAATTGTCGATATTCATCCAAAACCGTTTGAACGATGAATACCGAATGGTCCGTTGCAACAGCAAACAATTTACCCACTGCGACGAAAGGTTTGCTCAGTCGCTGAGCGCCCTTAAACGTTCAGCAGATCTAAGCAAAGGCGACGTGATAAATATAGGATGTGCTTGCTGCATCTATGCAAGCTGGCCGCTGTAAACCATCGTACATTTTTTTGTTCCAGTCTACATTACAGCCAATGTTGAGTAAGTAAAAGTGGCAACATTCTCTTCCTTTTCGTGGCCAATAACGTTAGGGCATTCGATACTGGGGTATAATTACCATAAAACAGTTAAATATCATTCTGGCTTATAGACAAGGATTAAAAACAGACAAGGGTGGCAATAATAAAGTTCGTGACCAAAGCTAAACAACTTAGGCTTAGCCACTTTCAGCCAAATATTTTTTAAGGCTGCGCAAGACAACATTCGCCAGATACCTTTCTGATGCCTACGGTTGTTCTCCTTCATCAATTACTCTTATTTCACAGACAACAGATACACTATTACAATATGTGTACCCCATTAACTCTGATTGGTTATTACTGCTGACGCATCATCTCACAATCTGCATGAGTCACCAACGCAGCGTAATCTGTTGTTTTTAACTTATTGATAACCATCTGCAGTTATCTACGAAAATTTTCATCTATCTCCGTTACTTATCGCAATGGCGTCAGGAAGGCTCACATGAGGAGTCAGGCTGTACGCTGATTCCCTCACAGCATGAACCAATAGTCTGATGGACTGAACTCAATATTTACCCACTATGTCCACTGTCTTATCTCACAGTCGTGTGCTCTTTGGTTTCAATCGACGTTGGTAATACAGATGAAACCAGAGGATGCTGCAGGTGCTCCACCTTGGGAGACTACTTTACACAACGCCAGGGGAACATCATTAATTCTTCGTAGTCACTAACGAAAAATACTCGAATGTGTTAATTTGTAGTATATATTCCAACTGGCATCGCTTGTGAACTTGCGACGTCTGTTGACTCGTGACAGGGGATTAACTTCTCGTCGTAGTATTCTACTAACCTCCGTGCGTAATAAGTATTGCGCTTATCAACGTCTCATTTGAATGACCGAACTGAATGATTTAACTAAAACCAACATTCCTACGGAGAAATTATCATATAAGTAACATACTGAGCCTGCAAGAAGGAGTGGCCGTGTCAACAATTGATTCCGATCTCACAGAAGCAGCTCAGCATTTAAAGCCAAAAACTTGACATTTTTGAAACCTTTGCTGTCGATGGTTGACTCGCCGCACACTAAGGTGGCCCAATGGCTCATCTGACTGCTGGAACCATTACGCAAAAAGATGGTTCAAAATAGCCTGAATGACACAGTTTCATTTGCTGCTTCTCTAAGAGATTTCAAACTTAAGGACAAGATAATGGTATCTTTTGATGTAAAATAACTTTTTACAAACGTTCCGCTACCCGAAGTGTTACCTATTGTTCATGAGTTTGCAAGAAAGCATAACACGTCCCTTAAGCTATCTTTGTTTGTAAGTCAGAATTTCTTATGCTGTGTATTATGAATATTCCGTTTTTATTCAGTGATATATTTTATCGATAAAGTGGTGGCGTGGCGATGGGAAGTCCACTGAGGCTCACACTCGCTGATATTGTTAGGGCGCCCAACCTGTGACTGTCCCAGTGCGCCTCCGTCGTGAGAAGGAGAAAAAAACCATTCGACTCAGTCCGAATTAGCAGAACTGTTCAAATCGGTTGAGACTTTTTATACCGCTATGCACATGTGCGATCCTGACTCTTTCTCATGATGTGGTGGGAATGTGTGTTCATGACGTGCCCTATAAATACTTTGTGATTGTCGCCCTAGCCGCACCCCGTTTTAGAGCGGAACAAAGCTTCTTATTTTGAATGCATCTTTTGGCTTGACTTGGGAGCGAATACGGGACAGTCGCGGTACTATTCGAGACCGAGATTTTCGTGTGCATTATTACCGGGACGAGAATCCAATTTTGCCGAGCGCACCACTATACCGAGATCAAACCAGCATATCGTTTAGAAGGGTTTACAACAGATATTTCTACAGAGTATTTAAAAAGACAAACAGCGACAAACATTCACTTCACAACGCTTCGTAAGCGGTATGTTGACGGCATATTCTGTATGAGTATGTGGATCACAACAGTCTGTTGACCAACGTTGCGCACAGCTCAACAATCTACACATTTCGTGCACCAAAAAATTTCAGGAAAATAACAAACTTTCCTTCTTGGATGTGTAAATGTTTGTCAGTGATGATGAATTGTTTACGGGGGAGATGTACAAGAAGCAAACTTGGACGGGACAGCATACTTATTTCGGAAGTTTTGCGCCAACATCGCTTGAACTTAGTTTCCTTCGAACCATCTTCAACAGGATTCGCAGAATTTGCCCGCCTGAAACAGTCGAGGAAGGGTGCGATTTTATCCACTCGACGCTGGTGCAAAACGGCTGTCCCGCACGTTTTATTTTGAAATGCGGTCGATATTAGATACATAACATTGGCATACAAAAATGACGATATAGCTCCCCTCATCCAGCGTAGAGTAAGATGTGCTGTCAGAGCTACGTACGAAGCTGTAGAATGAACACTGATCAACCCGATGACATAGCTGCCCTGTATATCGAGGAAAAACCCAAGCAGCCCACTTGCCACATCTAAAAACATCTACGTATTCACTTAGACTTGTAGAGTTAAGTACGTCGATTGAATGATGAGGACACATGAAGCATGTGTCTTAGAGCACGTTGAAAAGTGGCTAGTCAACAACAAAGCTGACAATGTCTAATCTTCTATCACACGACAATTGGAAGAAACGGGGCATTACACAAGTGGGGAAAGCTTTTTGTATGTTGTATCGTCTAACCAGTAAGCACACGTTTCCTTTTGCTGACGCCAGCGCGACACATCAGTATAAACCCACTGTACGTATACGGAAGCAGAGGTGATTCATTGATTACTATCATGTGTTTGTATTATTCTTGAGGTGCTTGTTCATGGTATTATTACTCAAGTGTATCGGTTGGGTTGTTCACATAAGTTTACTTCTTTTCCTCGTTTTAAACATATTCTTAGGCTACCTATTAACTTCCACTTACTTCTGCATGCATCACTGTAAGTCCACTACTGTCTGTGTTGGTAGTTTTCTACTTAACCTGTTTGAAAATTGGAATCTTTTATCCCACGTCGACCTATTTGAATCTGACCAGTTTACTTCTGGTTCTTTATGCTTTTCTTATTGCAGGACTCATCGCTATTTGAATTGATGCACGCGTATTGGTCACAGTCCATGTATCGTAACCGATAAGATCGGTCGAAAGGACTCTGCAGAATACATCTAACGCAATCCTACGTAAATGTTTTGAATTCTTCCTGAGACACAACTGCATACAGTTTGAAGCCAGGTTTGTTCACAGTTTAAGGAGGATATTTTCGTGTACTCAACATTTCGGGTTTGAGGAAATCACGCCCATCTACTACAACCCGGCTTGTGAATTTTCATGCAATTTCCATATGAATTGATCAGCTAGTTCCGTCTGCGTTCCGCTTAAGCCTTGGATGAACAAAAATATCAACAATACATATGGTGCAGGGAACCTGTAAAAACAATATGAAATTTAACCAAACACCTTTGTTTAATAAATTACGTGGGAAAACTTAACGAACTTCAGGTTGCTAGTCACTAGATCAAAAGAAGGATTGGGGCTCCAATTTCTCACATAAGTGAAACAGGTAGCGGACATTTTTCACCATGCACTGAACTTCCTCTGATCTTCAAATCCATCATGCGTCACTAATTAAAGATCATCATGGGGTCATGGAGAGCAGCTGATTACAGTAAAATAATTCGCAGTGCACTACATGCATTTTAGTGATGACGAATTTCTCATCGACCCGCTGCTTCACACACTTTGATCATTTGCTCGGAGAACCTGTCACACTAAACAGAAATGAGTGTTTGAGGGGGTATAATATGAAAGCAGCAAATAACTCTCAGGACGACACCTTATAGCCGGAAGTTGATCACAATGGAGGGCGCCGCCAAACGTTGCATTTACGACTGAATTGGAAGAGAGTTTTAAAATCCCATTCGACTGGAACATACATACAAGACATGACTCGTATTGGCTGCTTTGTCAAAGCCTTGTCGCTAGTCCCCAGATGCCCATATACGCCCTGATACTCTGCAAAGTTTCATATCTCTGATGTTCATTAATATCGTCTTCTCATGGTTCTTTCATTCTGTTTGATGCAGCTGTCCTTTATGTTTGTAAACTTATCATTAAAATTGATTTCCCAACAAACAAACAAACAGAAAATAGTTAAAAGAGATGCTCTCATCTCCTACTCACAACTTTACCAACCAACACACCTGACAAAGTCTTAGAAACCCTGGTAAAGTACAGGTAGAAAAGTGATTTTAGTGTTTCTTTTTTAGTTGAATCAAATGTGTGTTTTTAGCGAAAGAAACTGTTTACAAAGAAACATATAAAGGCGTACTGTTCACCAATTTGTATAGGTGATTTAGCATAAATTGAGTAAACTCAACCCACCAGGGTTGCGGCTAATAGTCTAGAGTTATGAGAATCAGTGTGAATTGTAACGTAAATTTCCACAACACGGTTGAGAATGGAATCGCAAGTGATGGTCACGGCTGTTCAGGAGGCATTCGATCTGAAGTTTATTATTTAATTTATTTCCATTGAAAAGCTCCATCCATTTCTAACCAACTGTTATTATGCGTCTAGTTTTACCCTTAGCTTCAACCACTACTGTTGGCGGTTTTGTGGGGGTAGGGTAACCGTAAGGTGGAGTAAACCAATATATTTCGAAAGGGTTCATAAACTCAATTACCAGACATAGTTGTCCGATAAACACAACATAACAGGAAAAAGTACCACTGCTGTGTTGCTATAGACTTACAAAAATGTCGCAGAGAAAGTTCGTTGTGCATTTTCGTTGTTTGTATGCCTAATGATTTTTCTAACTAACAACCTACTACAAGCGGCTAGAACAAGTTATCCAACAAAATACAAACGCCTGTGAATTATGATTGAAACAAGGTGTGCAACAGCTTGAACGTTTATCAGATGAATATACTTATAGAAATCGCGTGCAACAGCAAACAATATGAGATGTCACCCAATACTATATGATTGACCACCGAGTTAAAGTTAGTGTACCCGTCAATTTCGCGTTAGTTTACAAAGACATCCTCAACCAAGTAAACTCTGTCAATCTTGCTAACTTCTACAGCTTCTGCCATGTGAAAATGCATTAGTCGAAACCAATTTAAGAGAACAGTTGTAAAGATTTCTTATTTACAACGTAATCATTTCGACAACGCTGAAAAACTGATAGATTTACATGTTTCTGGGTAAAGTGCAATTCGAAGCATTCGCTTGCGGTTACAAATGTTGTATTTCGCCGAGAGGCATCAACAGTATCGAACCAAAAGCGCACATTTGGTTAATCTACGAATATTTCAAGTTGAACATCATCAACAATTGATCGCAGCTTTCCCATTCCCATAGACTTTCCAGTCTGCTCAATTCAAAAGGAGGCACTAGACTCGAGTTTCGCTCTCATTAGAGCTCATCAGTAGTGCATATCATCGCCACTGCCGGGACTAGAACTACGAACACGCTGTTCATGAGGCATCCGTGTTTTCCACTGCGCCATTGACCTCACGTTAGACACGACTGAATTATCATATGCGAACGCTCAACCACCTTCGCTTGTGAGTAATGATCAGTAATCTACGAATATTTGACGGAGTTTACACAAGGAAACGGCCACTCCTGTACTATTTCAAAGTCAAATTAGTTGTCGTTAAACAACAGTTCACAATCGGAACATCCTTAAAACAAATTTCGTTACTTATACATCGTAATCATGAGCTCCAACAATTGATAAATAAAAACAATATTGTTAAACTGTCTTGAATGAACTTGCTATCGTCTTACTGATAAACAAATCACAATGCAAACAAACGACCTGTGACCTTCTTCATGATGTGCCATAATTTGTATGTGAGTGAAATGAATAGGATCTCTGGAGAAATTTTAATTTGATCAAATGCAGACTGATGGGGGAATCTCCTACATCAGTAGACAGTGATGTGGAAAGTATGTAGAAGCGATATACCGTTGAGATCAATCCTCACAACACTGAATTTATCCGTAGTACATACTGGCCAAATCAGTGACAAGGATGCCGGACCACAACAGAAAAACTGTTTCGATTCACACAACGACGGTCAGTTTCAAATCGTAACGTCTGTTATTGCACGAAAAAATTCGAACAAGGCACGTAGCCGCCTCGGATGTCCGGTATCTGCTTGCCAATGCACCGTTAATAAAGATTAATGTCACCACTAGTAAGACACTTGAGAAGAACTCGAACCAGTTTGAAATCCCACAAAGAATTAGGACGTTGGATACCACTTTGCACCACAGAAATAACGTTTCATTTTAGACCAAAATGACAAGAAAATTATTGGTTTTGTCATGAGCAGCCTACTGGGTTCTCTGCTTGCTGACATTTTTTTGTCGTGTATGGAATGATAGGCACAGATTCAGGTTAAAAGTATTGAATTACATTGACGCTATGTAATGACATGTTAGTGATGACACAACGAGAAAGAAAATGCACGGTTTACACTTCAGTTCAACTGACTGCACACAAACGTGCAACTCAGTTGTGAAGTGAATCAAACTAAATGTATAATGCTCAGTGGACTAACACTCTGCCGCCCTAACGATGACTCAGCATAAAAATCAAGCCATTGCAAGAACATGTAGACCGACCAATACCTACATGTCAGCAGTTTTGTTTCAGTACAGCATGAAGTAACAGCCTAAGAACACTGTTTCACGGAGCTCGTTGGATGTTTACTTCACTTACTCTGGATTCATTACCCACTCAAAATTTAAGAGAAAACTGCTACTAGGAAAATGTTATCAAGCAGTACTCAAAGACTTTGTCATCAGCAAAGCTTCTACAAATCTACAACAGTTGCTTTCCGTAGATCTTGATGTCTGTACCACATTCATCAAACTGCTAAACAACTTACTATAGCGCACTCATCACGCAAGTAAACTTGTCGTTATTTGAAATCTCATAATCGACCTCATTAATTAAGCAAAATATTTGAGTAGGAACAAAATACCATTGAAGATAAAGCCTTCCGAATCGTCTAGACACACAACGACAGTCGGTTGGTACGCTTCGTACAGACCCTGCTTAAAAAAACTCAACTTACTATTTTGTACGAAATACATAGGTATACATGTATATGTAGATGTACACACACAAATATACGGATGCTGAGTTCACGTGCAGGTGATATTTAATTTGTTCTAAACTGCTTCCATATATGTTTCTATAAGGAGTGTACCAATAATTATTCTCCCATGGAAACTCTAATCAGGATATGTTTTAAACATTCAGGATTCAACAACAATGTTTCTCTACATTTTGTTTTCGAAAGTTAAAGGTCGTCTGGCAAACCAGCATAGTTCATTTGGACCGCATAGGCTCCCACAAGCCTCTTAATCTTGCTGTTGTGAGTTTAAACTGGACAAGAGTTATAGAGGTGGAATGGCAATAGGTGCAACACAAAACACTCATGGTCACGTTTGTATGCAAACATCCTCTGATTTTGGCTAAAGTGACAGGCTAATCCGGAAGCTGATGCCGCCAAAAGTATGTAGTTTTTTTTCGTATGCCATTCCATCTTTGTACGCATTGACGAACCGTTTGTTTTTGATTTATAAACAACGTCAGCTGTATTGTGCCCCAGGAAGGATGCGGCAAACTGTCACCGGATACATCATGTTGCTACAGGAAGGTTTCAGTGTTTCGAGCTGAGTTAGTGAAACAACCATTATACACTGTCCAAGAAAACTTCCTGAAATAAATCTAGTAAAATTCGTTACCGTGTGCTTCTACGTGTACGTTGTCGTGAACGTATCATAGCAGTATCGTTAGTGTACGTGGGACAGAGTTCCCGCCTTCAACTGTGTCCCCAGACAAAAGCTTACGTCTTATCACATCTTGTCAACAGTAGTTGTTGTTGCCTCTCGATACTGTAACCAATCGTGTGTGCACATCCACTGTTGCACCGGCACCAAAGGTATATGTCCTTCTCCTCCGTTTTTGCTAACCTCTAGCCGGATGAGCTTTACAGTTTCAACCCTGACATCCGGTTGCCTGTCAGCTTGGTAGCTAAACCCAACCGTAATGCGTCAAGGGCACATACAACGACGGTTATGATTGCACAGATAACCTTGAGCGATAATTAACTTCATTATGGTAAATACTACACTTTTTCAACAACTGGTTACATTATTGGGGCACTGCTGAATTTTAGCAGAGACTACTGCTAATATATACAAAAATATCATTGTTAATCAAGTCGCATTAAGTAATTTAAAAGATGATCTTTCAACAGACAAAATAAAAGCTACCATTTTGCTTCTATACCCAAATTTTGCGAAAAAAAACAGACTCAATAAAGTTCGTTTCAGACAGAAGATGACCAGATTGCATCAGTTTACTTATGACTGCAAATTTGTTAACAAGATAATTACTACGCAAACCGTGATAACTTTCCCTTAACAGCTTTTCAACTACTTTATACACTAACCCAATCATAAAACTTGTCCAGATAAATAAGAGCAAAATCAAACAGCCTCCTTCAATCTACTATACTTCCTGAAGTGTGTAATGATTTGAGGAAAGATTTCCTAGGCAAAACTGCGAAATGAAATCCATGTGACATTAATGAATAAGTGGAACTTGTACTTTTGTGTTAAACGTTGTCACGAGCATAATAGAAAGGTCTGACTTGGAGTAATGAGTCATAAAACGCTGAGGCAGTAACGGTGATCTCCCACCGGAAAGTTATTTAAATTATGTGGTGCTAACTCACAAAAAGATGACGATATACCACCTCAGACCGATGTTGGTTTTTGATTCGATTGAACTTTAACGTTTGGTATTAGAACCGTTTAAGGTTTGCAGTGTACATTATGTTAGGTAACTTGATTTTATAGCGAATATCACCCAATTTTGAAAGTTACATGAACATCTTAAATGCTGAGAAGTTAAGGAGTGTTTTATTCTTTTAGTTATATTGTGTTCTATCCCATAATCATATAGGTCCGATATTTTGCATGTCTTGTCTACTTTTGTAAATAGTAATCTACTTCTGGCAAGCGTTTGTAACCACAAAGTCTACAATTTAAAAAATGCAACCTCAAAATTGAACATTACCCGCACGTGATTCCAGTCTTCGCATTAAGATAAGCCTTTCAGCTAGCCCACTTCGAAAGGAAGCGCTAGACTCGACTTTCGCTCTTATTAGAGCTCATCTATAGTGCAAATCCTTGTCCGGATCAAATTTTGTACTCTTACCCTCGTGCTTGCGAGATTAACGTGTTAACCACAACTCCAACAATTTCACAATAAGCATGACCGAATAGTCAAATCCCCAACGCTCAACCACAACCTTGTGTGAATAGTGTCCAGCTTGCCCGATCATTTCGAAAGGGGTATGAAAGGAATCGCTATGTTCTATCCAATCGATAGTCCTGTGATTGAGACTTCTCAGTTAGGTTGAAACTGCTGTCTTCATTGGACCAATTGAGCATGGTTTGAATCAGTATTTGAGATTGAAAGATTGCACTTGTTTCCGTAGTTGAAGTGATGTAATATGATGTAATACAGCACAATTACCTGTCTCCTATCTGCGCGGAAACTGAGTCAAAATGCACTAGGAAATTCCGCAGTGAAATGGGGTTCCAAGTTCTCTGATGTTTTTTGCTACATTGCGCACGTTGTTTGACGCTAAGCACAGAGGCGATAGCAGAACTTCTCTTGAGACTTCTTGACCGCGATCTGTCAATCTCAACCTCGCGTTTGTATCGACGATTCAGTACAACTGGTACAACCTCAAATATTATCAACTGTGTTGTAACCCGAACTGTTTTCAGACCACTTCCCACTGTATAAGTCAGAGATTGGTTATCTTAACAGTGAGTGGTTTGCCACTTTTGCTAAAGTCACCGGTGTTTAGTAGGACATAACTCCAAAAATTATAGAAAGTGCTTCGTAAGTCTGGGCGCGTAAAAGTATACACACTATTTTCTTTTCAGAAAAGCCTAATTGCATTTTCGATTATAACGGTAGCCAGTTCTAAACGTCGGCGAACCATTACCAAACTGGTTCCGGCTGTACAGTATTGAGTCACGTCCATAATCGTAGCAGTAGACAATTTGACTTTCAGGTCCATCAGATAGTGTTCGGTTTCAGCACTATAGGTTAGCTTTTACCATTTGGGTGTTCACATCACGTTTCCCGCTGGTTTTTTTGATTGGTAGTCAGCTGTGAAATCTTTCTGGAATAATGTTTTGGGATTCATTGATTAATTAGTCTTTAAGACACTGAGTTCCCTTGATCCAGTTCATCGGTAACAATAGAAGATATACACCACGAGATGTTACCATTCCATTTAATGATAACAGTCCTTGTTTCGTGTTAACCCAATACATGACTGTTTTTATTATTGTTGCTATCCGCATGTTCTGTATAGTCTAATATTTTATGTTCGTGATTACTCTTTGTCAATCGATAACCTATTGTCGTCTAACGCCATTCAAAGCATTCTGTAATAAGTTGTTCTGAGTTTGTTCTAGACAGAATCTCACTTGGCAACTACAGTCTTCTGCATTATAAACACTAGGACCCAAAGGTTAAAGTGCCACACACACACCACAGCCAGTATCCCGTTTCTCTCGGCATGTTTTTTGATCTCAAGTGACCTCAGTGCCGGTAAAGACCACCCTCGATCAAAAGGTCACAGATACCCAGATGTCACTCGGCGTGAGGTTGAGCAATAATACTCATGCGCGGGGTGAATGAAGCTGAATGCACGAAAAATGGAAGCAATTTTCAAGTTTTGATCCAGGATACATATATATCTGTGAAACAGGCTAGTTCAAATGTTGCGAGGTGCTTTCAGTATGTTTCCAATGTGAGAAAATGACTCTTCTTAACTTTAAGTGTATTTCTCAATTACATTTGCTTTAAATAGTTAAGCACCAGAAGAAAACTCAGGCGAGTGAGACGAAAAAATCCAGCAACACTATTATTTTAAGATAGAATAGGATTATGTTTCTTATATGACTACATTAAATAAGACATTGGGCCGAGTTTTGTTTACTATTCTTTCATAATGATTTTTTTGCTTACAATGGTGCTTCATCACTTTAGACCGTACTGTAGACCGTACTTGATTGCTTCTGATAGGGCTGCTGAGTAAGTGGTGTGACTAGAAGATAGTATATGTATAATAAGTGTGGTATTTCAAAAGACTATTCCGTGTTTTTTTTTATTAAATGTGTTCTTTGTTGAAAATGCATTGTTATCGCTAGAATGAACTTATTTACCGGTTTATCAAAATTTTCCACTAATTAACGAGTGATTTGCTCAGTCCATTTACTTTTAATTGATTAAAATTTCAGAGGTTTGTTCGTGCGGTTGACAATGTAGTCGTAAAGGGTTAGCTTACAAAAGGTTAGACTTCCACTCTGATTGTGTCATAACGCACCTTTCAGTCGCAGTTTGAAGCAGTACTTTACCCTCGTAGATAAAACAACCTTACAAGGATAGCTGATCTCACTCAGCCTGCATGAACTATACGTGGAGACTACTTGACTATCGCTGTTACTCTGCTGTATTTTTAATTACGTGCACTAACTTTCCTCTATCGATCTCTTAATTGATCATTGTTGTATATCACTGATCGACTTTTAGTTCCGGCAATATCTCTCCCATTATTTCGCTCGAATAAACACACTATCGCAAGCCTGATACACTGCCACGCCTTGAAGCGAACATGGTTTTCGTCCTAATTCTGTGTGTTAATAGCAGTAGTCTGGAGTTGATGGACAGTGTCGCATCCACTATCCACCTAGTAAGTAATACTTGACACATGTTGTGAGCCAACGTCTACTAGTATTGTAGCGTCAATTGAAAGATCGGTTTTCCGTGTTTATGTAGTGTACTGTTCAATGAGTACCAGCTGTCAGCTGTCTGTTTGTTGTTGTTCGTACCAATGCCCTTTAACCACCTCAGTAGTGTTGTTCTGAGGTTCGTTCCAAGGGTTCATAATTCAGACCAATTACTTATCTATTTTTCACAATATTCGGGCGAAACTCATTTATCAAAAGTAATCCGACAAGCGGAAAGAAAGTAAAGCTGAGGCGTCCGACTTGCGGTCAGGAGCTCGCAAGCAACTAATATACAACCTTGCTTAGCTCAACTACGTTCGCAAATCTCTGCGTCTAATCGTGCAAGGAGAAGATGGATGGAGAGTATTTGCTGGCATCAATCAAAACAGTTGTTGAATAACCCAGGTTTTTGAAGACAAACATCAGTGAGAAACCCAGTTGAACGGAGTGGTTCATTTGACAGACTGATTTGTTCGCAACAAGTCGAATGAGCCGGGTGTGTCACGTAATCAGAGGCCATCTGGTAAAACAACAGTGAGAATGTCTTGATTGTCTGGTCCCCATGACAAAAACCCATACGATACTTTTGACTTGTTCCGGTTCGGTTGAAGAATGCCCACAAACTTTCTTGACTAGCTGTCTCGACGAAAAGGGCATGGTGTTAATCAGTAGCTTTGCCAATCGTTGAATAGGTTGAAGTAATGGGAATTATCTGATCAAATGTCAGCGCAATTGACAGGTTGAACAACAGATTCACAATGCTACTTTTCAAACACGTTTGCGTCACTGGTAATAGACTCAACAGCACCAAAACAATTATGGGCCCGAAAGTATTCCTCATGAACTTCAACAAAACCAACCACCCATATGTAAGAGATCACGGAAAAATAACACCAAGAAACCAATGCACGGTTCAGGAGAAATTTATCTAACAAGTATTTGCATAGCCACAGTTCGTTTTTTTGTTATGCTGAAAATTTATAAAGAGCTAGGAGCGCCACCATAAGTATACAGTTTTTCTCAGTCAGGTATCATCCTTGTTCAACTATTTATCGTTAGCAAGCAGATTTGATACCAATGAAATCGAAAGTGCTCATTGCTACCTATCTTTTGTCAATCATGTTCACAAGCTTGCTGACTGATACTGATCAGCTTAAATTCTGTATACGTACTGTACGTGGGTGTGGTTGATACGGGAGAGCTTTATCAGATTTAAAGAATGGATATTGAAGGGGGGAGCACATACTTTCCCAGTAGGATTGAAGAACGAGGTCTAATGGGACAGATACTGGGTTTTGTCTCCATTAGGTGGAGAAAATTATGTTGCCTGTTTACCACTTGAAGCCTCAGACAACAGATAAGCAAAATGATCAACATTGCACATACAATATGAACTAGGTATGGGACTGGGTAGATGTCAACCCAGACTTGTTGAGTGTTTGTCGGTGTACACACACTCCTCCGAATACAGCGATAAGTCATTGTAGAGGTTGAGTAAGGTGATCTGATGAACATCACACGTATTGCCAAGTAGGGAGTGTTGAGAGAACGTATAACTGGTAGCATTCCCTGTCAAAGACGTTCATCACCTGGACGATGAAAGTAATGGCAGCTTGTGTTAACTGTAGTAAACCAGAGAGCATTCGGTCACCATATGTCTGTAAATGTGCACCAAGCATAAATCAGGAAAAAGAAGCAAAAAGCGATTGGTTGTAAATGATTAGACAATGTGCCTTTCATATATCAAAATCAGCAGAAACACCAGTATTACCCAACTAAACAATATGACCCAGATTGATCATATGCATCCCTTTTCTTGAATTGGATAGGCTTTCGTGGGTCAAGACAAATCGATCGACCCGTGTGTATGCATCTACTAAGTCGTATCAAAGTATTTGATCAAATACCCGTAACTCGCAGTTTAAATCGGAGTAAGCGAGCCAATTCCACACTCCTGGGAATCAGTTCGTTGAATTGATTTCACAAAGCTTATCCCTGATTAAGATTAAGTGATTGAGCATATCGGGCCAGGAAATCATTGAGCTGAGACGATCGGAATGTCCCGCAAATTATTGCATCAATTGGTCAGTGTATTTTTATCTTAAAATCTTGAACCAGTTTAGCAGGATAATTGTGAAATGAATTTATTCTTAAAAAGTCTACGCAGCCCAAACTAGTGACGTTGTGATCAGTTAATACTTGGTGATTCCTTTCCGAAAATCAACGAAAACATACGCATAGACAGAGTCGCCTTTGACCAGTGCATTGTAAATAATATCAGCGTGAAAAACCTCACTCCAAAAGCTCACGATACCAATTTTTGTCCATCCTTCTGAGGAAAACTCCTGGTCCATCAATCCGCCTGTCTGTATCCTAACGCAGATAAAGCCAGTGACACATCGCGTCACCTCGTCCAGGCATGTTCTCCAGCCAAATATTCATTTTGACTGCTATGATATCGAGAGCACAGGTCATTTTTATTCTCTTTAAGATACCAATTGCTGCGAAAACTAAAATTATCGTGAAAAACTAAAAACAGATGAAAAGAAAAGATCCCTATGCAATTATCTCACGGTTGGCTAACTGAATGTTTCGTGTTTGGCGAGAATGTTAGAGTCGATCGAAACCATGAAACATATACCAATAACAACGAAGTCGAACTCTAACTCTGAACAAGCAGAAGCAAAATGTACCTAGCTGTGAGCTTCATAACTATATTTCTTCTGAATCATACCAGATGTGGTCAATTTAGACTAACTTCTCTGTTCGGCTGTTTTTTTTTGTTCTATTATGTATACTATCATAAGAGAGATGTTTCCATGGTTTTTATCACAATTATTTGGATGTGCAATCTGTAAACTCCTCTCTTGCACTACGAGATTTTGTATTGTGCACTTATATGCATTCACTTACACGCCTGGCTTCAAAAGTGTAAATGCATGCATCTGTATATTCTTGAAATGGAGTTAACTCCAGAAGTGAGGCAAAACGAACTGACGCATATAAGCCCTAGTTAAATGCTAGCTTTTACCTGCATTCACGCTGGATGTTTTCAGAAATAATTTTCCACATACAATAAGTATGCATATTTATATTGACGTTTGATGGTTGACAACTGGGCGCACTGATTATGGGCCGACGGAGTCCACTGATGCAAAAATATGTCATACGTTAAGCAAAGATATATATATGTTGAGCGCGAAGAAGAACACTGTGACGTAACGCACTTAAGCATAATGAAGTTCTAACGAGCCGGGTTGTAATACACACTGGTTTAATGACTTATTTCGTCCGAGTGAACGACGTTAGTTCTGTCGCCAGAAATTTTCAGTCTGTCTTGGCTGTCACTGTTATCACAACTTATTTCGTGAATAGTTGTAATGATCGTTTGAAAAACGTGACTTGATTAGAGAACGTTCGCAAGCCATTTAAACAAAGGCAATAAATGAGTGACTGCAAAATCTATCTCAGTTTGCTAAGACAAACAATTATGGCACGTGACAGTAAGGTAGAACAGAACCATCAACAAGATTTCACTCTGTTTGCTTGCTAACCTCTCAGATAAAACCTGCTGATAAACTGAGCATACATATTAAACCATGAGACACTAGTCCAAAATTTATATACCTATATGAAAGGGGCAACTGTTTATCTCTTTTAAAATCTCTATTATCAAGTGTGACCTCGTGATTTAACCAATTAAAAATTGGGCCGAGCCAACTGTGCTAATAACGGTCATTTGAGATAATAATATTTATTTTTATGATGTACAGTGAATTTTTTCTTTATTTTAAAGGTTCATCGTCTACTAAAATGATCTTTTGGGTATGAGTGAATACAATTACATCCAGATGGTGTTACAGTTGCAGTTGAGTGATTATTAACTTTAATTTTACTCATACATTTGGTCAAAATGAAGACCAGAATGTAGAGAATTAGTATAAAAATCTCAGCTTTGATACTGGAGACGATCAGATATAGTGATTACTGATAGATCACAGGAGTCGGGTAGGTTAGAAATAGAAGTGTTAACCAAGTACTGTCAATCCTACGTTAAACTTGCTGGAACAGTAACTTTTCAACCGGTACCCACACGATCATGTTGACGTATCAGTGGTGGCGGATTCCTTGTTAATGTTGGAGTACACTTGTTCGTCCATTTGCAGTTAATAAACTTTCACTTCCTAATCAATTAGGTTTTTCAAAAATTGTAGGCCGATTGCTGGGAGATTTTAGATTACAGGATTCAGTTTGTGGGCTAGATTAGACTTATTGGTATAAGCATTCAATCAATTTGGATAGTCAGTTTTAATTACATCACTCCCAGGTGTAGAAAGAAACTCGAGTTTTATGCTCAAAAACCTCAAGAGTGAAACTAAACTAATATCACTGTAAAACTATTTGCGATTGGCAACTAAACTTCATTCGGTGTGTGTTTGGTATGTGTTGCTGACCACCCCTCTAAAGTGAAATGGCTAACATATAATCTTATCCATTATTACATATGCATTTAAGCTAAGCTATCCACAAATTTACATACGTAAACCTCGCTTTTGCACGAGAACAAGTTATCAAATTTGACTTTTACAATGTTTCATCACCACACGGTTCGAGATTGCATCATCAAATATTACTGGTGAAGGAAGGCTCTCCTAAAATCCCATGGTCACTCAAAGTAACAGATCTTCTTCATATGTGAACCAGGAATGTAAAACAATTGGTCATCGTCAATGAACAATAGGCAACAGACAATCTAATAAGTAACAGTTACAACCGGAAATCGACAAAAGTTTAGCCACGGTTCGCCTGCTACAAATGGATGGAAGAGTGAAAACTTAAAAAATTGGGAGGAATCGATATTTGTGCTTAGTATGCAGTGAATTGCGACAGAAAGAAATCCTGGCAATATGTGAGAGGACAAAAACCGTGGTAGGTTACCAAAATACAGCCCGTGGAAACATTGATGGAGAAGATATACATCTTTAGAGGAAAAACAGTTACATGAAGTATCTGCGAGAAGCGATGATGTGAGCGTTACATAAAGAGGTTTGGCACCGACATTTGCAAAGGTGGTAGTTTACAAAACTTCATAGTTTTGAGGGGATTAGAAAAGTGCCAGTCGCAGCAAAATAACGTACGGGACAGCCGAACAACTGGACTAAGGAACATTTCATACGGATATTAGATGGATTTTTCTCCCAAGAATCGAAATTTGGTTTATATGGGCCAGAACTTTGAAAGGATTATTGCCATGTTTTTTCAGCGAGTCCAAATTCCTGCAACGGATATTTGTAGGAGATGGTTAATGTGATGATTTACAAGATTTCCTACTTCATACAGAAAAGCCATAATTGACTTTTTTGCATAGAATATTATTCCACTTAACTCATCTAAGTTACTATCCGATAGGCTAGTAAGCGTTTGGTTAGTTAACAAAAACTGCAGCATACATACATCTTTAAGGGGGATGGTAACAGTGGTTAATGAACAAGTGAACTACTAAAGCTGCAGTGCTATCTGTGAGCTCCGATCTCAACTCAGTTGATAGTCTATGAAGATAATAAACAGGACAGGTTGACAACAACTCAGTTTATACATCGACAGATTAACTGATAAGAGCCACTCCGTAATCATGAAAAGTTTGAATGAGACAGAACTTGAAAGTTTGATTGGCAAGGCGTATAAATGTTGTGCTGAAAGTTTTAACGGAAATGGAGACATACGTCCGTTTAACTGCAAGCACTGGCTTTAAACTATGAGTGATCTTATAATTTTGGGACAGATACTTTTAATGTGCTTTACTATTTCATGTTTTATCTAGACATTGCCTGATAAAACTTTGATCACGTGAACAGTTCTACTGGTTGGTACGAAAAATATCGGGCCGACTAGGTAAATGTATTGTAATCTTGGTCCACTTAGAGGCGGTCTGGTAGCTGTGGAATAAGCTTTATTAATACCTAAGGTGATGACATTAATGTGATCAGAAAGCACATCTTAAGGTGTATATTCATTTCATGTAGTTTCATCAACCATAAGAAGGTGAATTGTACTGAATCATAAACAACGGACCCCAAGCCACATGCGGATCACACCAATTACACCGAATCTTCCGTGAATTTTCAAGATTAATCCATACGGTTTCTACCTATTCGGTTAAACGTCAGCATGGTTTTTACGCTAGTCATATGTTTATAGATGAAGAAATCATGTAATTTTTACTCATCTAGTTATCTGTACCACACTTGTGCTCACTTTAACACAACCAAAGTCTCTTGATTCCAGTGAAATAGAACGCCTGCCGTAAAGTCGAGGGGAAGTGCGACATAATCCAATAGTTTTAGCTCTTGTTTGATGTTGTTCTAGTTATCATGTCAGCAAAAAATATACAAACTTACATTTTATGCAATCAGCCTGTCAGATAACATTTGGCAGGAACTAGACTGATTTCGAAGCGTCCATCTTTAAAACACTATTATTATGTTCACATAATGGTAACGATAAAGTTGGATTGTTTGCACTGCTTCTGCGCTCTTTAGTGTGAATTGTGTCGGTTTTGAGTTACACCTTTTTTTCTTCGTATTGAGTTTCAACCGCAATCAAAATCAAAACAGTTAAAGAAGCTTTACTTGTACCTTAAAAGTAATGAATTTTGGTTGAGGACATGAAAATCTTATCATTTCTTACTCAGAATAAATGACCATGTTAAATAAAGTAGTATTGCTTTCCCGACATTCACAATCACTTTGAAGTGTTAGTTATACTTAGTCTTCGTGACCATTTTTCTGTTAACTCTTAGAAACAGAAAAATTTGAATGTGACATGAAAACTTTTGGTTTGTTATCACTACCTATGCTGGTAAACCAATAGGTAGATGCATAGTATGTAACAACATAACGTCGATGACTGTTAGCGCGAGGAGAGTACGAAAAGCGAAATGCATGTCTTCGTGGTGTTTAACAATCTTGTGACGTATTTAGCTTGTCATCTAACACGGTAACATAACAATGCAGATTCGTGTCAGTTTGTCTGTTATCAGTTTAAGTCCAAGTTTGGCAGGTTAGCTTGTCTTACCCGTTCAGTGTCGCCACTCTTGAATGGGAACTTTTGTACTTTTTTCAGACGAAGCCGACCCTTGTGGCAGCAATAATAGAGAGGTGTTATTGTTTATCTACAAAAGTGAGCTATTCTACTGTGTGTCGTAGTCTCGTTAGGATATCATTATTCGAACTATTCTCAGTTTACAGTGTTGAGTAGCCGAACATCAACCCCGTTGTTTACACAATCGAGTGTTCTATAAAATATAATTATTTCTTTACCCACCGGTTTGCTTCATGTTGGCTCATTGCCTTTACGAAGCGAATTATTTCGACTTAAGTATGTGGATATCACATTTTTACTTGGATATCCAGACATATCTTTCTTCATCCTCTTGAAGGATGGTCAAAACCAGGCTCAGGTTAAATTGTGACACGCTGATCACTGCACAATGCGTCCAAAGAAATGGAGCTATGTTTCTAGACAAATAACCCGGCCACAACTTTTAGGTTACTACTCTGACTGTTGAACAAAAAGTAAAATGCGTCCTAGGTCCCAAGTTTTGGAATGTGTGTCAAGACGAATCATAACATTTGAGTGTTTTCTCGTGGTAACAATGTTTTCAATGATGTGAAGAAATTCACGTTTTAATCTAAACTTCAAGAGTTTATCCGATCTGGTTAACGTGATCGTTTCTTTTTTGAAGACACGTACACATCCATTGTCAGCTGCATTGTAACCCAATATTTTCCACTTTGTTTCAACGAGGGGTGAAACATTTTCCTGAACTGATTTATTTGTCTGAAGCCCGTTTTCTTTGTTCCAGTCTCAGGAAACTAACATAAGTTGTCTTCCATAGAAAATATTTCGCAACTTCAGATATTGATCTGTACACGCGGTTTTTGCCCTGTGGTTCTTCTGTAACTTCTCACTCATCAAACTTTTGCAGGAAAACTGAATGTAAATTTAAATGAAAATCTTCGCCTTATTTGCTTTATCTCCAGTTGATGTTCAAATATTCATTTCCTTTAGTGCTTGAAGCAACTTTTTGAAGTGACTAACTTACGTGTTCAGTCCTGAAAATGTTCGCCTCCATTGAGTGAAAATACTCAAGGAAGTGGCCCGTAGAAATCTCCGAACAGCACAATTTTTAAAACATACAAGTTGCACTTATGTAACTTTACACAAAGATGTAACTGTTAGGAAGTTACTGAACAAAAAGATGAAGTGAAAAGTGAGTGAATAAACATTAAATACGTCATCGTCGTTGCATGCCTTACTAATATTCTATCTTTGAGATAACAATTATTCAGCTTCTTAGACCAATAAGAAATTCAAATCTCCCTTCTACCTAGTGATTTAAGTAGACCGTGACAATACTCATGTATGGCCGAATTGTTTACAACACAGACAAAGGTGGACCGATCGATTGGGAAAGCCGCGAATGAATCGCTCTTCTCCCGTAAGATGTGTTCACCTCCAATTTCCAGGTCCCGGCATAACATTCCTTCGAGTTGAGGTGTTTTAAAACTATTTTCTGGCGTTGCCGATCGACTTTAGCGTCGCATAAATGAGACACCAGAGAAACGTTTACTGTGTGCTCCGTTTCTCGTCACCAAACTCAGTAAACTGACAGTACTTAAAATGATGAGGTAATCCCTGTGAGACAGATAAATCGTATCCTTCAATCCTATCGAGCTGCTATAGTGACATATTGTAGCTATAAACTCTTAGCCATACTGGTAGAGAGAGGTGGAAAGCAGTGGAACATTTAAGTGTTCACTCCCGTCCATCGGATATGCTGATTGATTATCTGTTTACATTATTCAGTTATAAAAGTCACTGGCCCATGCACCCTTGCAAAGAACTAAATTCGATTCCGTGAGACCACTTGCTTTCTGATGGAGTAATCCGATGTACTCTGCCTAGAACATGTCTGAAGAATGTGCGGAACAACTTCCAAGAAATACCTAGGTGACTGACCTATTACTGAACCAAACAAATCGATGTCAAGAAAAACTTAACTGAAAAAACGATACACAAACAAATAATAATGCACGGAAGAAATCAAGAAAAATATTCATCCTAATTTATGTCGAAAGAAAAAAACACGGTTTGAGTAAACAGACCAACTTCAGTCGCGTTTTGATCAAAACAAAATAACTAAAAGACAAACGCTGACAGCTGCCAGCATTTCGTATTGGTCCGGCAGTACAAAATTATCATTGCTACTTTTAATAATTGTAATCCACAATATGAGGGGAACATGAGCACACAAGCTAACTCCAAATATTGTGTTCTAAACCATACTCGCTGCAGGGTATACCGTAGACAGTTTAGTTTACAAATGATCATTCCAAAGCGCATAACAAGTTTGAACTGGTTTGTCATAACAGCCTCAACAAATGTTAGAAGCCCCGTGGTGTAACAGGTGCGCTATGATCATGAAGACTAAAGTCAACTACATGTTGTCGCGTGTTCCAAAGATGTACCCTATGAACTCACGTAGCTGAGAGTCTGCGGTTTCATGTGACTACCGCGCCTGATTGTGCGATCTGTTAGTGAGTCCATTTGAATATATGTCCTTTTATTTCCAAAATCAGCGATCTATCAGTTCTGTCCACACAACTTTCTCTGCAGTTACGTAGGATTTGATATCACTAGTGTGGTTTAGCAGCAACCGATTGACTCCTTTTGATTGAACGTAGAAATAGCCTGCACATCTGACTAAGTCCTTTTGATTCGGTAGCGTTGTAGTTCCGCTACAACGAATAGGAATTTCATTTAGTCGGTCGTATTATCCGAGCGCGATTTCGTAGAATACTTCAGTATATGATATAATATAACAGCCTGGCTGTCTCCTCAAGCATACTGCTTTAGTCTTCAATTCGCCATAACGCTTAGTGAAGCGTTGGTGATATCCAATCCCTCCAAAAGGTCATTATGCACATTTTTCCATCTAGACATTTTCGATTACTTCAACAAAAGCAATATCATGACTAAACACTTATGCCATATTGATTAGTAGTTTCAATTTACTAAGGTCCCTCTGGAGAGGTTAATTGTGTTTTGTTTGAACTTCTCATTCTGAAAACTGGATTGCCTGAAGACGTTAATAATGTTAACTATGAATTTTTTCTCTGAATCGAACTTACAAAGTTATGGCATAGGACTGTGATTTCACGAATATCTTGCGAGTGACAGTGCAAACAATATCTTAGTAGCTCACAAATATCGGGAATGCTTCAAACGATATTTCCCACGTTTCAGTTTTGTTCCTCCCAACCTAAAGGCAGCGTATAGAACAAGAGCTGATGGACCTATGCACCATCTTGAAGATTTCGTTACAAGGAGAATCAATTTATCAATAAACTATAGTTTTTATAAAAATTTAACGTATTCTAG
Source organism: Paragonimus skrjabini miyazakii (assembly GCA_014338405.1). Lineage (NCBI taxonomy): Eukaryota > Metazoa > Platyhelminthes > Trematoda > Plagiorchiida > Troglotrematidae > Paragonimus > Paragonimus skrjabini miyazakii. Next base: position 254,194 of record JTDE01000092.1, read on the forward strand.
ATCATCCTTCTGAGTAAAATGCCTGCACTAAACAACACAGCAATTCACGTGTCAAGTAATCAGCTTCCCGTTACATTTAAACTAATCATGTCCTATCGGCAATTTGCCGACTGTGATGCACAAGAATATAAAATGTTAATCTTAAGGCAAATCGAGGGCTAAAGCAGCATGCGTGAGGAGACAGCCAGGCTGTTATATTATATCATATACTGAAGTATTCTACGAAATCGCGCTCGGATAATACGACCGACTAAATGAAATTCCTATTCGTTGTAGCGGAACTACAACGCTACCGAATCAAAAGGACTTAGTCAGATGTGCAGGCTATTTCTACGTTCAATCAAAAGGAGTCAATCGGTTGCTGCTAAACCACACTAGTGATATCAAATCCTACGTAACTGCAGAGAAAGTTGTGTGGACAGAACTGATAGATCGCTGATTTTGGAAATAAAAGGACATATATTCAAATGGACTCACTAACAGATCGCACAATCAGGCGCGGTAGTCACATGAAACCGCAGACTCTCAGCTACGTGAGTTCATAGGGTACATCTTTGGAACACGCGACAACATGTAGTTGACTTTAGTCTTCATGATCATAGCGCACCTGTTACACCACGGGGCTTCTAACATTTGTTGAGGCTGTTATGACAAACCAGTTCAAACTTGTTATGCGCTTTGGAATGATCATTTGTAAACTAAACTGTCTACGGTATACCCTGCAGCGAGTATGGTTTAGAACACAATATTTGGAGTTAGCTTGTGTGCTCATGTTCCCCTCATATTGTGGATTACAATTATTAAAAGTAGCAATGATAATTTTGTACTGCCGGACCAATACGAAATGCTGGCAGCTGTCAGCGTTTGTCTTTTAGTTATTTTGTTTTGAACAGAACCCGAATGAAGTTTTAATTATTCTTCTGTAATATTTGTTTCAATAATCGGAACTCTCAAACAATTTCCCATCGCACTTTATGTTCGCCAACAAAGTTAGTAGTTAGTTGTTTTGCGGTGTTGTTTTTCACTAAACCTACCGATGGAACTTCAATTTGAAATAGTTTCATACGTTCCATGGACTGCTGATACATTGTCATTCCCTTGGTTGTGAAACTGGCTGTTTTATGATATACGTTAGCTAAAGTAACTAGTCAAACTCACGTGATCGACGTGGTTTCCGTGTTTCCAGACAAATTCCGAATTCAGTGGCATATCAACACGCCGAGCAGTACCGTGAACATCTTCCACCTGGCCCAGCTTCGTAAAATCCAACAATACCCTTTGTTCTTTTTATTTTACCGCATAACAGAATGATATTTGACTAATAGGACGGTTTACTGCAACGACATCAACACGATTACGTATAGAGCAATAACCCCAACATAAAACATCATGTACTGTAAGCAAGAAACGTTTATGTTTAATTCCCACGGTCAATAAGATTACCAATGCGAAGTTTGCAAGTGGTCGATAAACATGCACACAACGTGTGTGGAACAGTCGATGAGGCATCACATAGAAGTATCAACTCCTAAACAAAAAACGACCCATAAGGCTTGAGTAAACTGAGGAAAAATAAGCCTTCTTACAGTTCGACAAGAATGCTAAATACAGGCGCATATACAATCACACGACCAAGTAAGTTTTGACTATACTATCAGCAAATGAATCCAAAAATTGCGCATATATTCACGTCACACTACTAGACGCCTTGGAGACGTTTGGCCTGGAGTCTGGAGTTTAACTTGCACGCTGCTTCGTTGTATCCGATGTGGTTCCAAGCCACGTGGTTCGCAATCGACTCTTTTCACCATCTGAGCATATAATCAGGATTTTTATTATGTTACATAACATTACGACATTAATGTTACTTTGTGACACGGACATGCTGATTGTGAGAGCAACGCAGCAATAGGCAGATTGTTCCCGTCTTATCAGAATGCAGATCTTAGTTTCACTGCATGTAAAACAAAACGTCTTCTAAAGCTAGACAGACCTTTTAGTGCAGTAACCCTTTTTGAAGAAGGCTGGCCAGATATCCATCGTGCTTCACATGTTTCAACCTCTTCTGAAAAGTGTGAAATTAGTAACCACATTGCTTCGCGAGTTATAGTCATTTCATCATATTAGTTCGATCACATGGCACTTACTACGATTGGCTAGTAGGAGTTTATTGGACAACAGTAATTAGAAACTATCCCAAATGAAAGATTCCATCTTGTTTTTGGTATTTAATATCACCAACCTTTTTTCCGATTGACAGCGTAGCTTCTCAGTATGTTGTAGCTCGGATTCACTCTACAAGCAAGTCTTTAGTTCTTAAGATGCAAAATCTGAAAGAAAATTGCGAGCAAAACTGTCTTCTATGAATAGAAAGCAAAGTCAAGAGTTAGGCGGTTGAAATACAGAAACTAGTACAGAAAACAGTGTGTTTCATCCATTCATTCTCGCTTGTGTTAGATCAAAGTATTCCGATGTCACCAAACGCCAAAGCAAGGATAAGTCAATGACTTTTGTTCGTGGCCATGCTAATTTTCAAGAAGCATGAACATATTTACCAATGTTGTCCTTCATTATAGGTAACCACAGTAACGTTCCTCGACACTAATGAACCGAATTATTTGGTGGTTTACTTGGTTAAACTATGCAAATCCACTAAGAAGATAAAAATCTTTGGCGCCATTTCCATTGGTCACTTAAAGCGTACAATCAGTAGAAACCTTGTCACTCAACCAATCAGCGCGCTAACAGCCGAGAATTGATAGGTTTCACCAGAACGACTGCCTAATACAACTTCACTGGTGCTGTTATAGACTGGTTGATAGTCTATTTTGTTGAATGTTCATACCACCGCATGCATAACTGCGAGCTACTAATGTTTGCCTCAAGCGAACCATTCAAAAATTTACACGCAGATTTACATTCCATGATACCGTACATGACTCAACTTTTGGAAAACTGCACGAAAAGTACGGAACTCAATTGTCAAAACAATGTAAATGAATACTTAAACAGTGACGTTCATGCACCGTTTGATATTCTATCTGTCGCGGACCTAATGGAGCCATGCTCCCACCCAAGACAGTATGCATGGGGCAAAACGAGAGAATATACCATCGCCATTACTATGGGTATTTTAGGAACTGTGGGTCTGATGGGGAATTTTGTTAGTTGCGCTGTCATTGTAACTTATTTGCTAAAATTTTCTGGAACATTCGTGCTCTTCCTATTTCTTTCTTTGGCTGATTCGCTAGTAGTCGTGATGCAAATAATTGATGCCTTTCGAAACTCTGTCATGGTGGACTACTACACACAGATTTCCTCGGAACAATTAGATGATTCAGGAACGGTTTGGGGTCGGGACTGGAACTGTAAACTGTTCTTGTTCTTTTGGCACTTCGCGCTGCAACTGGCAGCTTGGTTGGTGATGGCACTCAGCGTGGATCGATACTCTAGCCTTAAACACATTCATGTCACGCGGAACAAATCGCTGGTTTATCGTCGAGCTTGGATCATTGGTGGTGTTGTTGTCGCATTGCTTATTATGTTCAACTTACCGTTCCTGGTCTATACAAAATCAGTTGTCTACAAAATGCCTTGTGGGGTAAGTTAGAATTCACTAAAACACAATCGTACATATGTATGCGCACGTTTTACAATATCAAACAATGTGACCACTTTACTGAGTAGACCTATAGTTATTAAAGCAGATATTCTTGGTTGTCTTGTTATAAATATTAAGCCAAAGTGCGTTTACTTGATTATATCAAACTTCACAAAACAAAAGGAACAGTAAGTATAGTGATTACTACTAGCTTTTATTTTAGGACAACTTCACGGTTTGTTTATACTGTCTTGTACAGCTCAACATTGGTTGGTTGATTTTTTTCTCAATCGCATATTTCCATGGTAAAATCGAATTTCACACATATGTGATTGTATTGTTAAAAGTCCGGTTTTACCAACAACAGACCTTCCGACTATCAGTCCGCCGCATGTTGACTAATATGAATCGATTATGAACTCAAAAGGATGTTAATACAATAACAACAAAGTTTTGTTTACAACCTTGAGAACATCTTCATCAAATTCTTTGCGTAATTCTACTTAACAATAGCGATTAAGTTAATCAATAAAATTATCGCAGGAAATTTTGCCTTGTCATTTGTAAATCAAAACTTACACCTCAGATTCAATTGAACAAATATATAGACAGCCACTGCAAGGTTAAACTGGAAGATTCATTTAAAATTAATTTTTGTCTCTATCAGCTTCTTTCTTACTGGCTCGAGTGAACGTAAGCACAAGTTATTTTATTTGGCAATTAAGTTTAATATGCGAAAGGCATATTTAGTAAAACAGTGATTTTTAGGTTAATTGTTGTAGGTTAGTGCTCGGTTCCTGCACGAAACACTGTGGGGTAACTCAGTTAGGGTTTTTGTTTTAGATAACGAACGATATATCATTTAAATATATTTATTTTATCTAATGCCATTCTCCACAAATATTTTCATAGAACTGCGACACAACAGCACACATAATGAAAGCTCAGTGCAGATTAATAACAAATAAGACTAATTATTACCAAATGGTGTAAAAAAAATTATTTAATTACATCGTTACTTAATTATCTACGTATATAAGTCCACGAAATACGCTAACATAAAGAGGCAATTATTTGTCTGGTTATCTTTTTCATATAATAGACTTGTTTCAATAGATTTGGTTAAATGTCAGCGAATTTGCTAATAGATTATTCGATATTTTTCAACATAATGAAAGAACATTAAAAATAAAGAATATATACATGTACAAAAAAATGTATTTTGACCCAACCTGGTTTCACAGGTTGAAGAAAACATATTAGACGAGCTAGAAATATTGATGATCTGTACAACAAAAATATGCACTGACCAGGTGCTCTTGTGTAGATCTGAGGATCCCAATTCGCGCGTGGACTTCATCAAGCATCTGTGATATAGATTTGCCTGCTAAGTGTTTTAGATTAACAGACCTGAAACAAACTTAGCAGTGTAAATCATGAGGCGCAGTGTTCAGTAATTATAGCTGAGATTCACTTGAAAGCATCCAGGTAGCCAGTTTTTTACTGTGCTATGCTTACAGGCGATTATGGATCTCAAGTTAATGGTAACCCTTGCCACTTACCACAGAAAGATAACCTGTTTTTAATCTATGACGTTGACAGGCAGACAGTCTTGTGTCTGTTGATGTGTGCACACAGTGTTAAACGTTAGAGTTGAGCAGTCAGTATTGATTATAAAGGTGAGCGTTTTTTTGATAAATACGATAAACTTTACAACTCAAACCAAACAGTTAACGCATACTAGTTGTGGCTGGGTAACTTTATTCGTATGTTATTAAACGCGCATTATGAAGCAGTAAACTTTACGTCTGGTTGTAAGTTTAGACTGAAGTTACATATGAGGAGTTCAACTGTACTGTCGACCGGTAATTCACAATCGTCCTGACTACAAAAAAGTTAGACCAAGAAATTACTGTTTCTGGACATATTTAGGGGGTGAACTTGCGATAGTTTGGAATACGTAATAGTAATAAGAAATGTACCTAGCTCACACCCAGAGCGAGTTTCTACGCAGTAGTAATAACACAGCACGTCAGCCAACAAAATTGTAATGTAATCAGTATCTGTACAATGTAATTATTTATGCAGTAAAACAACAATAGCATATAGTGTTCCGTTATGATTTACAATAATCACAGAACTTCAATACCACAACACCAGTGCGTTAATCTACAGCAACAACTATAATTAAGTACTTCGGCAACCAAAACCAGTAACATACTGTTGGGATCGGTTTGGTGGTAGCGCCCTATGACAAACTTATGCTGCAATTGTCTCTGCTTGTAAAAGATGCATTTCCACTCAGAGCGCATAACAGTACGAAATACAGAATTTTAGCTATCGGCCGTTCATGGTAATGTAATCGATCTGGCAACCACATGAGAATCAGTAAATACATAAATAAAGGATGAACATCACCTAACTCTGATCGGGGCTTTCAACGATTAAGTTTAGTGCTTATTACACATAGGTGGTGATGCTCGCGGTCACGAGTTGAGTTTTGGTGCAGGTGCTCAGGACATAACTGCGCCACTTACTTGGAGCTAGTAGTGACCGAAGTATCCTGGTTACCCGCTCACCCATAAGAATTTGTCAGCGGTGCGCATGTTGAACGCACACTTCTAGGGAAGACGTAATAACCGTCTCGTCAACCTCAGCTGAAACAAAACGAAATCACCGTTTCACCTATAAGTAAAGGCAATATTAATAGAACTGACGTAGAATTTGATCGCCGACAGGCATGAGCATTTTCACCATAAATCTACGGGTCCGTCGCAACGAGACTGGACCTTGACGCGGTATGACGGCTTGCACATCTAGATGACCTGTTGGGCTAAACTTCACGGTGTGGCCACCACACCGATAGAGTCACTCATGCCAGGCAGGCCAATAGGTAGAGGTCTGACAAACCAGTCTCCTGGTCCTCCAGGTTGGAAGTTAAAAGAAGGTTGGCATCGTCTTTCGGAAAACGTACCAGTTCTGGTACGCTGCCACCCACCCGCTGCCTTGCTGTATAGGCTTTTTAGCCAAAGCCTTTGGTTGAGAACCCTAATCGTTCTCCCGTCTAGGTCTGGGTACCCTGGAAGTATCTCAGCCCACACACAACCATGAATAATCACAACACAAGTAATTCCATGCTGCATCGGCCGTCTCGCTGTATAAACCGGGTCGCCCTATCCGCTGCATATAGCAGGGTGGACGAGCGAAAACATGCCACTGCTGACCCCTCCCACACTGTCCTATCACATTTCGTTCTCAGACCCCTCCCAACCTTCATTTCTGATAGTTAGTCCACAGGTCCCACAACAGATATAGCTAACCGTGGTAACACTGAGCTGGTAAGTTTAGACTCTTGCCATTCAGCTTCATGCCTCCCTCGTCCCTTGCTTAGACCTAGATTGCAAATTAATATAGGTGCCTCCAACGTTCGTACTCTAAAACAGATAGGTCAACGGGCCGCTCTCGCACGAACGTTCGATTCGTTGCATGTCGATGTCTGCTGTATCTCGGAAACTAGAATCCAGGACAGTAGTCAACGTATGGAAATAACAGCACCAGCAGTGTCTACCCGATACTGGTTATACACTTCGGGTGACTCCACAGCCGACGTTACAAGTCAGGCTGGAGTAGGTATAGTCCTTAGCACGACGGCCGCAGCCTCATTGATAGATTGGATTCCTGTTAACAGTAGACTTTGTGCCGTCCGCTTGGCAGGTTCCGTTAAGACCAACTCTAGACGCAAGACTTTCAGGAATTTATTAATTGTGTCTGCTTACGCTCCTACTGACTGTATTGACGTCGGCGTCA